>CAJUYH010004371.1:0-27578 GCA_910591685.1 Galerucella tenella
GACGCATGGACTGAACTAGGTGCAGAATTGAAAACAAATGCAAGTGAAGTTGAAAAAAAAATGCGTATGCTTATTGGGCAGTTCCAGCGGGAGTTAAAAAAAGGGAGGAGTGGTGATGGAGCTGATGCTCCGTATAAAACAAAATGGATTTTTTTTAAAATGCTTTTATTTTTAAAAGACAAAAATAAGCCACGACATTCTACTGAAGGCGGTGTATCCCCCGAACAAGATACACAAGATGCTAGTGACAACAAAATAGCAGAGGTAAGTACCTTACATTTTAAATTAATAACCAATTTGAAGTCAGTAATTATTCTGCCACGGTACTTTTCCCTCCTCACTGGTAAAGAATAAAGAAAATTCTTCTCGTATTTCCTTGCCTAGTACACTGGGTTTTCTGGGAATCCTTTTAAGTCTTAGCAAAGTACCATTTGGCTGACCTTCGACTCTCCATGTACCGGGTATTAGCTCCCCGGTAGACGTGTCTTCCGAATCAAAAGTACCTGGTGGACCGTAGGATGAAATTGACTGACCTTTCCTAAGAAAATTGTGGAGATAACAGCATCCTAAAACTATCTTTTCTGCTCTTTCGGGCTCAAGAAGCATTGGTTTTCGTAACACCCTGAATACGACAGATAAAATTCCAAATGAATTTTCGACTACACGCCTAGCTCTACTGTGTCTATAATTGTAAATTCGCCCCTGTGAACCTTTCTGTTGAGTGCCTGGGAAGGGTGTCATAATATGCGGTTGCAAAGCAAATGCCTCATCACCTAGAAATACGAACCGTGAAGGTGATGTTCTTCCTGGTAATACTTTCATTGGTGGGAGATTTAAGGAAGACGTTTCAAGTAACTGTTTAAATGTTGTGTTAGCATATACTCCGCCATCAGACAAACGTCCTTGGCAACCTACATTTACATAGGTAAAACAATAGTTAGCGTCAACTATTGCTAAAAGAACTATACTGAAAAATCCCTTGTAGTTGAAATAGTCGCTTCCAGTGTTCATTGGAGCTTGTAAACATATGTGTTTTCCATCCATACTACCACAACAGTGAGGGTAATTCCACTTCTGGTTAAAATCTTCTGCAATTTGTAGCCATGCTTCTTGATGTTTAGGCACCTAAAAAAATTGCTTTACAGTTTTTTTGTTGTTGTAGGAAGAAGATCAACCAGAGTCACATCAAGAACAAGAAGTGCAAGGCGATAGAGAAAAGTCAAGTCAAAGTCAAGAAAAAACTGCAATAAAAAC
The DNA here is from genome assembly GCA_910591685.1 of Galerucella tenella. NCBI lineage: Eukaryota > Metazoa > Arthropoda > Insecta > Coleoptera > Chrysomelidae > Galerucella > Galerucella tenella. The sequence continues at coordinate 1,255 of CAJUYH010004371.1, forward strand.
CATTGCACGTGTTCCTACCACAAAAGGTACCAAGAGAAGAGTGTTAGATACAAAATCCGAAGAAGCTTACACGGTAATGAAACAACTTTCAAGTAACGTAAAAAAAACGAGATGACTTCGATGTGTACGGTGAATATGTAGCAGGGATCCTGCGGAATCTCAAAAGCAAGTCGGTTCTAGCTTTCGCAAAATACGAAATAAATAATGCTCTCTACCAAGCGGAGATGGCAGACATACCTACAAATACACCTGAGCCATCCACTACTCCGGCGTCCGAACCACCTGCATCTACTCCATTTTCACCATCTACAACAGACACTGAGGATCAATCATATAATAGACCTGGGTCATCTACCACGCCGACCGCTATAAATATATCCGATACTTCACCAATTCAAACAGACTCAGTCATACGGAGGCGCAGAAGACTTTACACAAATGCTTCTGAATTTGTAAATGTCCTGATTTTTTTCTATTTGTAACTTTTCTAATGAATAAAGAGGTTTGGAAAAACTCTATGTACTTACTTTGATTTTGTCGCTTAAACAATCGAGGAGAGCGTCGCACACTTCTGGCACAATATTCGAAATACTCTGCTTAGAAAATTTGAATAAATAACTTAAACTTTGGTAGGAATCTCCACTTGCTAAGAATCTCAACGTAACCGCCAATCTTTCTTTTACTGGTATAGCATCTCTAAATGTCGTGTCTTTTTTGCCTATTTTATGGCCAACTTTATTTATAAGGTATTCGAAATCAGAACTTGCCATCCTTAAAAAGTTTTTAAAACTACCATCACATTTAATGTCTCCTGTCAATGGGTCTATGTCATCCATTGCTAGATCCTTCAAAAGAGTTGTTCCACTATATGTTCCTCGAGCTCTTAACGATGGTCGTACCCAAAATCTTCGTTTAGACTTCACTCGTCGCCTACATAAAATCACACAAGCTGCTGCTGCCAAAATTACATCTTCTACGTTTGAGGTCATTTTAAATACTACTGTCTCCAATGATAAAATGCGCACTAGTTTTGTTTAATTTTGTTTTGTTACATAGTCTGGATGTCTCTGCTATTTTATAACAAGTTATAAAACAAAGTTAAGCAACAAATTTGTTGTATAATTTGTTATTTAACATATTTGGTTACATAGTCTGGACCCGGTTTAATATTATCTCAAAAAAATGATTCATTCAAATCAAACAAATGAACACGCTTGATTCAAACATACACTTGTCAAATGAAATATATTTTAACTTACTTCAAGCGAATAATATTATTAACTCAAATATAATATTTGGTTGAATCAAACAAGTGAATTCGCTCGGTTCAGAATTAATTTTCTTAAATGAAGCATTTTTCAACTGCTTTCAAGCGAATAATAATATTAATTAAACCTTAATATTTGCTTCTCAATCAAGTATGTACACTATATTGTTTAAAACAAAAAATGAATTGGTTTGGAACTTAAAATCACCGAAGTAACCAATTTCAACAGTCAATTTGAACTATTTACTCTTTTTTGTTCCAATAGATGTAATAGTTCAATCGGAATAATTTCATATTTGTATCGACTGATTATCTGTTTCATTTAAAATGTTGTTGCTTAGTATATTGTCCTGTTCCTATCTATCACAACGTTTTCACTTCATTCTTCATTTTATATTGTTCTAAGTTAGATCGTTGAGTGATAAGCTGTTGTCTGGAAATTGTTCTGGATTAGCGGATTATTCAGGTAAATATAATTACGTATTCTATTTACAAATATTATATTATCTCGTTTCTTCCGAAAAAATGTTCATTTTTGGTTAAAGATGATAGGTAGTTTGTCTTGTATCAGTTGTATCTTAAATATATTGCATACATCACATTCTAAACGAAACATGAATTTAAACCGAGATTAAACCCGGTTTTAAACAGTAATGTCTTTTTTACAAAGTTACGGTACTTTTCTACGATCCTACCTAACCTAACCTACCTGATTGGAAATGTAAGGTGTCATTACCTTCACTTTAAATTTCTTATATTCATCATCATTAACTTGCAAATTGTTTATTCTAAGCGTTATAGTAGTGCTACCTAAATTCAGTGTTCGAGAAAGGGACATGTGATACATTTATTGGGGCTCCATTTCGTATATTTATATTGAAAAATTCAAGAATTTCTTTAATGCTTGTTTAGAACATTCATTGAACTCTATTTATTTTTATTATTACTTCTTTGTAGATCAACATATAATTATGATTTGATTTTCCCAGATGCCCTTATAGTGAATTTGCAAGTGGATTGGTTCCAATTTATGGAAAAGTTATTGCGTTTGAAAAGAAATGCAGTTAGTGGAAGTTTGATTTTATGTTTTAGAAAATTAATATTTTATTTTGTTATCGTTTTTTCTTTTTAAATAAAATGCTATGAAGTATATTTAACTTTTCTTTTTTAAGGCACTCAGTATGTTATGTCAACTTAATTTTCATATTGAAATTAGCAATCAGTTGATCAAACTGATTGCATTTCAAGTTCAATCAACATTATGTACTTTTCAACTAAAATATTTAATTTATTGGATAAATTTTGAAAATTAACGCAAGCAATTAATTTTCTTGATTTGCTTATGAATTTCCTTGATTTAGTAGTTTAACAACATAATTCTTCACCTGAATCCAAAATTTGTTTCGAACCAAGCAAAAGAAAATTGATATGATGATACCGTTTGTTCATTAGATCATTTATTATAATTTGTTCAACAAAAAAAATGGACTAAATCATTATTTTTCTCAATTTATTTGATCATTTTTCAGATTCAATTCAACAAAATATTCACTATGTTGAAGCAATAATTTAATCAAAATAATTCATGAAAATGGTCCGGTTGACTAAATATTTGGTTCAGTCAACAAACAGTTAGTTGCATCAATACTTTAACCTGCATTGAAACCAAGAAATTATTTTATTTACTCCAAAATAATATTTTGTCGTGCATATAGGTATGACACTTCAATTTAATTCATCCAAATAAATTTCACTTGATACAACGATTCTTTTTTTCCGTGTAGTGTAATAATGAGTAGGTAGCTAATTGAGTGTATATTTTATCGAGCTCTAAATAGCTGTTGTGTTTCTAGCTTTGGATAGTCAAATCAAAATCTTTAATACCATTATAAACTAATAATAACACTATACACTAAACAACAAATTTACATGACTAAAGCTACGTTTCCATTCCTACAAGTCGCGGGGACTTGTGCCGGGCACATGTCCCCGGCACATGTAGCACGGTTTTGTTTTACTGTTTCCATTTCCTTGAGACATGTCCCTGAGATGTTGGGTAAAAATAAAAATACTCAGATACTCAGTCCCTGTTCGACACTGTGCTGAGCAGGTGCGTTTATTGTGTTGGTACAAACATGGAAAAAGTCGTAGCTGCCTCCGCCTTTGTGGTTATTGCGGGTGCATACTGTGAACTCAAGAAAAAAAGGCGTAAACGTCCAAGGTGGTGGATCAGAAGTTTTTTAGCGAGACGTGATTCAGAAGGGGCCTACAATTCCCTGATGAGAGACTTACGTCTTCAAAGCGGGTTTGACAATTTTGTTCGAATGACGGCAGCAGATTTTGAGTTGTTATTAAATCTGATTGGTCCCGAGATTACCAAAAGTAGGTCATGTCGACTTCCAATATCTCCGAGAGAAATGTTGGCTGCCACCCTACGATACTTGGCAACAGGGGATAGCTACAGTTCAATCATGTACCTACACCGGATCTCAAAAGCGTCAATTTCAAGATTTATACCCGTAGTGTGCAAGGCTATCGTTTCATCATTAAAAGACTACATTTAGGTAAATAAGTTCAAATTCATTCCATAAAATAGTTTATTTCATCAAATAATACCTACATATAATATCCAATTGTGTAATTATGTAACTGTTAATAATGTAACAACATAGTAAATTGAAAATTAGTGACAATGGTGTACATATAAAACACTTCTTATGTTTGATGGTATCCTATTAGTAGAAAGAATTTTGCTGGAGCTCATAATCTTCTACTGGGGTTTGGTTAGTTTGTACTTCTCCAGGAGACAGCTGTGGTTGCTGGTTGTTTGCTTGAGGGGAAGGGTATGGACTAGATGAAGAACTACTAGCAGGGTTATATTGGTTGTATCCAGGAAATGGTTGCGGCGGTTGTGCACGGTAAAATGTGTTCTGGCTATTGTTCCATGGAGGAAACATGTGTCCTCCTGCTCCCCCACATTCAGCTTGGTACAAGATATTAGAAATACTATGACGTATCCAAGCTTTAGTTTTCCTATCTTGGAACTTTTTCAATGATTCTCCTACATATTCTCCAAAACACTCGTCCTCATCCTTATTTTTAGTCATAGTTGTTGTCAGCACTTCATATGCGTGATTGATTTTCTTTTCCAAACCACCCACTTTCGCTGGTGGCTTACTTCCTTTGTTTGAGATTGTTCTTTTTCTGGTTGGTGGCTCTTGGGATTCCTGTCGCGCAGATCTTTTGACTTCTTCAATCGCAGGTTCTGATCTAGTAGCCCTATCAGCTCCGTCGTTATCTTCGGGTGGATCATCAGGGTCACTCTCATCTCGTTCTTGGGTTAAGTCATCTTGGGTCTGAAAAGGAACAAAATAATTAGCTACATTGTTTGAACCAAGTAGTATATTTTGTACATTGTGCAGTACACGATTATATAAAGTTTTTCTGTACTTTATTAATTATTTTCAGGTACCAAATAACGGAGAAGGGTGGAATGATGTGGCCGAAGGGTTTTACTCTAAATGGAACTACCCAAATTGCATAGGAGCCCTCGATGGAAAGCATGTTGTGCTTCAAGCTCCAGCCAATAAAGGTAGCCTGTATTACAATTATAAAGGAACTTTCAGCATTGTTTTAATGGCACTATGTGACGCAAACTACAGCTTTTTATTTGTTGACGTAGGCGTTCAGGGCCGTGAATGTGATGCCGGTGTTTTTTTGGATACAGAACTATATGCTGCGCTGTATCAAAACAAACTGAACATTCCTAATGGACGGTGTTTACCAGGAAGAAGCGTGGAAATTCCGTATGTGATAGCTGCCGACGATGCGTTTGCTCTATCAGAAAGATTGATGAAACCGTTTGTGGGAAGACATGTAAAGGGCACCATTGAAAGAGCCTTTAACTATAGGCATTCAAGAGCAAGGAGGGTAATTGAAAATGTTTTCGGGATAATGAGTAGCGTTTTTCGAGTACTTAGAAAACCCATCCTACTTCAACCAGAATCAGCTAAATGGGTGACACTGAGCTGTGCTTATCTGCATAATTTTTTAAGAAAAAATTCTTCGGCTAATATCTACAGCTCCGCCCAGACTTTTGACTCTGAAGACAGCAATGGAAATGTCATCAACGGCACTTGGAGGAGTGAAGGACAGGAACTTACCGGACTTCGATGGTGCAAAAATAAAGGGGAAAATCCCGGTGTATTTGTTCGTCAAGAACTGGCTCACTTTTTTCACAGTCGGCCATTGCCATGGCAGCAACGATATGATTAGGACGGCAAAGTGTATTATTATCAAGTTATTATTAAGTGTATTATTACGGCAGTGTATATTATTATTATTATTATTAGTATTAGTATTATTAGTGTATTATTAAGTGTATTATTTTCTTCACTAGCGCCCAAAACGGGCTAAACTAATCATTTTGTTACTATAGAAACTAAGAATGGTTGTATACCTTTCATAAATACTGTAAAATATTAATCATATTTTGGAAAGACACCATTTATTTAACTGGTGTGCCCTTTCATTGACCAAAAGTAATATTATACTAGTATTATATTGCTTAATGATATGATATTATAAAACATGCATAATAAAAGAAAGTATACCAGCATTGTTGTATTGTACTTGATTTTGGTTTTAAACCATATACTTTCCGCAATATTTTTTTTTATTATGATGTTGAAATAAAATTAAAATCAAAAGATTTAAACAAAAATCATCAACATATATTCAATATTGTACTTACCAAATTTAAATTCAGTGAACTCGTGTGTGGTAGATTCTCAGTCGAGTTGCTCAGAAAGCTTAAAAGTGAGTAGTAACACCACTTAGGCACGTAGACGTCACTGGCACCTGCCCCACTCTTCTTGCTTTTCTCAATCTTCGTTTTTTCCCTGAGATACTGCGAACGAATATTATGAAGTTTCTTTTCTATTTCATCACTTTTTGACCCTAATGACTCCTGTTCAAACAGTTCGATTAGTTTGGTAGTACGGCATTTGGTCCACTCCATTACAGGGATAATACGTACCAATTAACAGGGAAGAACTACACAAAACAAAACACAGACACACACGATCCACGCGAAACACACGTTGGAATCTGAGACAGAGGGGTTAGATTTCGTTAACTTAAGGGATGTTTTTTAATGCATCACATATGTAAGTTTCATAGGTTACAAACTTGAGTATCAAAACTTCATTCCTTAAGTTATCAGTGTCCAAATGCATAAAAAAGCTAATCATTGGACTTTATAATAAACCATGGATTTTATACTATTATTTTATACCTCCACGGTTAATAGCGGTTACTTTGTTTACATTGATAAGAGGGTCGGCCATGTACGTCCTGGAGTTCAGTTGAAATTGGCTTCAAGAAAATCAACTATCGCTCCCTCCACTCCCTTCCTAGCTCCATGGTCAGAAGGATGTTAACAGTGGTCTGCGCATTCGCAAGTCCCGGGCACAAGTCGGAGGCCGTTTCCATTCTCCGGGCACAAGTCGCGGGCACATGTTTTGTCGCGCAGTCGGCTGCAACATTTTTGTCAAGGGCACTTGTGACGCGACGTGTGCCAGACCGTTTCCATTCTGCAACTTGTGCCGGGCACATGTGCCCGGCACAAGTTGCAGAGAGTTTTGTTGTAATGGAAACGGGGCTTAAGGGTACTTGCGAGTGCAAGCAGTCGGCTTTAGGAAAATGTAGCCATGTAACTGCATGCTTAATTTTTATATGGAAGTATACCCAAAAATATGGGTATTCAAGGATATCAGCAACTAGTATTCCACGCCAGTGGGGTATGGGATCAAAAAACGTAGCCCATCTGCCATTAAAGCAGTTGAATACCCAATGAAGAGGTTTAAACCAAAAACAGGGGTAACTTTAATCCAAGGCCAATTGGATATACGAAAGAGTTTGATATCAACTTTTTTGTTACTGATTTACAAAAAGTGGAGAATGTGAATTCCATGTTTCAATCAATCAATCAATCAATCAATCAATCAATTAACTTATAGCGATTTTGAGTATTCAAATGAACTGGATATACTGTAGGTCCAAACAAATCAATTTATTGCAAACATGGGTTTTTTATGCAAAAGTAAAGTGCAGGAAAAACTCTATTTGAGGTTCCTGGAACCTATCCACAAGGATCAGAAGGTTGGTTGAAATTTAGATCATTTTTTATCACATCTCTAAATGCAAAGATTGTTACAACTCAGTTGAAATCAGACTCTGCTAAGAAAAACTTTTTATTGAAAAACCTGTTACAAAAGTAGCCATGGCATATTACGACAGTGCAGTAACTAACAGCGGTCAAAGGTTAACTCAGTTGTTTGAAGAAGTTTCATCTGATCTAGAAAGTTTTTCAGACTCGGACGACTCAGTAGCGGACCCACTGTATGAAAACCTCAGAATATTTTTAAAACAACTTGGCACTGAACTTTTAATGGAATACATGAAAAGTAGAGTAAACTCCCAATATCTGCCACGAGAAATTCGACAGCTTGCCGCTAGAATTAGCGGTACTGAGTTGGTAGAGCGTGTGGAAATTGTTGAAAATAAACGTGGAATATGTGCCTTCTGCAAAGGTCGGAAAACAAGATATACATGCCGGTTTTGTAAAAATTTTATATGCCTGGAACATACTGTACCCATTTGTCAAGTATGCACTGCAAAATTCTCGGAATAATTATTATACGGGGTGTTTAGTGCAACAATACCAAAAATGCATATCATGTTTATTTTTATTTTTACTTTTTTTTGTTATAAAAATAGGACATTATTTTTGGGTTATTACATTAGCTTTTGTCCATATTTATGATATTGTGTAACACCTTATTATAAATATACATTATTCTTGAAAATTTAAAATTTCTTATTTTCGGCTCATCACACCCAACGCGTTCTTTGTTGTAAAATTAAGGACTCGTTTCGTGTAGGGTTAAATTTTGTTATGTGCCGTCCAGACTTGACAACTTGGCCACTTATTAGACAAAGTTTAAGAAATCATTTTGGCGATAGAATTGATCGTCAAACACTTACCAGAGACTTCTTACATTCAACTAAAGATAGAAATGACAATATTTTGGATTTTATAGATAGAATCAAACAATTTAAGTCTAGATTTGAGGTTAAAATAAGTTCAGAAAACATTAGCGTAGGACGCAAAGAAGTCCTAATGCAGCAAAATGAAGGAAATGCTATTGATATATTATTAGCGAACGTAAACGAAAAAACGCGAACAATTTTAGATATAAAAAGCCCTGAAAATTTTATAGACGCATGCGATATCATTACCAGGCAATACTATAACGATCAAAGAATAAATTCTCTGAGTATGAATCCAAATTCAAAATTCAAACCTAAACAAATCTTCAATCACCACAACTTTAACCCAAACTCTTATTACAACCAACCTTCGTCCTATAATGCAAACTTCTCTAAATTCCCACGCAGTTCACCTGTTAATTATAATATAAATTTTACCAACCCTCAAAATCAACCTGGGCCGTCAAAACAAGATTTTCCCAGTCAACCAATTGATATTCAACCACGACAAATAGAGAGAAAATACCCAACCAACGAACAGGTCTTTGGGAAACAGAAAAACGTATTTGACCCAAGAAATGCAAGGAAAAACACATTTAAACCAGAGCCCATGTCTACCACTTCGAGAAATCCCAGTTTCCAACGAAACTTCAATAAGAATCACTTCATATCTCGAGGACCCCCAAATTTTAGTTCTCAAGAATTATATAGCATCGAGGATAATAAGCCTGATGATTATACTAATGATTGTCAGACGGACGACCTGGATTATCCGTACAGGCACGAAAACGTATCTGATTGTAACTCAACTCAAAAGGAAACTTCTTATAACTTTGATGACTATTCATCACAAAATTTTATCGAAATTCGGAACCCGATTTCAAAAGGATAACCTTAAATAATTTCACACCAAACTCATTACCATTTATAGAACTACAAAACCCAATTCCCTTAAAACTCCTAATTGACACTGGTTGTCATGCTTCGATCCTGAGACCCTTAGTAGCAGAGCAATGGTTCCCAGAATCTATCATACGTCATACAACTCCCTTGATTACTTGCGCAGGAAGCCGCCAAGCTCACTTTAAAGCCAGAATTCCATTACTGAAAGAACACAAATTTGATCAAATATTAGAATTCGTATTGTTCGACTTTCACGATTATTTCGATGGCATAATCGGCATAAGGGACTTACGAAAATTAAAATTAAATTTAGATTTAACTAACCAAACATTAACCAACAATCACAATGTAATTCCGCTTAATTACAGAAAAAATTTCCACACTCAAAAATTTGAAATTTCCCCAATGACTTCTATATTAAAAGAAATTAAAACGTCATTACCAGACGGTGACTATTTAATAGAAGGATTGGAAAATTCCCAACAAACTATCCAAATACCATCAGGTATCATAAGTGTGAAAGATAACTTAACTACAATTGAATTTATTAATAATAGTACGAACACCCAATTAGTAAAAATTAATTATTCATTTTTCGACGCATTCGCTAAACCATTTACTAATGATATATTTGAATGTTTTTCCATTGAAAAAGTTATTTGTACTAATGATCAATCAAATAAAGAAACAAAAAGGGAAACTAATAACAAAAAACTATTGGAGAATTTTCGTATAAATAATTTAAACGTAGAAGAGAAAAAGACTTGATTACCCCAAACAATCATCTTTCCATCTTACTTAATAATAAATTCGATTACGCTATAAACTTAAATAGAATAATTATAAATCAACTACAAATATTCACAAACGAAAACAATAGGCCAAAAAGAGCATTAGTAGACGCGGTGGGGAAGATATCAAAATGGCTTTTTGGTACGCTAGATATAGATGATGAAGAATACTATAACAATTATTTGAATACCCTTAAGGAAAACCAAAACAAACTCAATTTCACTCTTTATGAACATCAGACAATTCTAGAAGACATGACTAAACAATACTCCAAACACTTTAGCATTTTAGAAGAAAACCAAAATATTTTAAAAACACAATTAGAATTAGCTACAAAAGAAATAGAAAAATTAATTGATTTTGAAAGAGCTTTCTCATTGGACATTGCCATTGAAAATCTAATCAATCATTTAAAAGATTCACAAAATTTAATTAATAATATTGAAACTGCTATAGCATTTGCATAACTCAACATCTTGCATAGTTCCATTATTTCCATAGATAATATACAAAAAATTATAATAACACTTAATAACAAGTATAAAATAAGAAAGGTACCCTCTCTAAAAAATCCTATAAATTATTACAATCTATTTTCGACTCAAGTAATTGTTCAAGAGGGATTAATCATTTTCAAAATACATATTCCTATAACAAACAAAAACTTCCGATATTTCCAACTTTTTCCTGTACCCATAAATAACCTTGTCATTATACCTGATATACCTTTCCTACTATTCAACACAGAAGAAAACTGGTCCAACCACATCAGATGCCCCGAAATTGAAGACAACTATTATTGCCCCGTTCAGTTATTACAGAAAAATCGACAGCCGTGCTTAGTAAAATTAATAGAAACAGGAGAAAACGAATGTGAAAGTACTCACGTGAAACTATACAATGATACGTTGGTACAAATTAATTCTTATCAAGTATTGGTCATCCCTATCAATCCGATAAAGGTGGAGACCACTTGTCACAATAATGGAATCTACCAAATCACGAAACCTTCAATTATTACTATCGGAAACTGTCCGATAACAGCAAATGGCGAAATTTACCAAGAAGAAGAAACTCTGCATGAAGAGAAAGTATTCGAATTACCTCCAATAAATTTCACAATCAACACGAAGAAACTTCCACTTATGCATCTCCATTCTATAGACAACACAGAGATCAAGCAAATTGTAAGAATGGTCCATAATATAGAATTACCTGGATACCTGGATACCATCCTTGGACTAACACAACTCTAATAATCATATGTATATTAATAATAATTAGTTTAATAGTATATTTTAAGATCATCAAGAAAAATATGTCACTTAGATGTAAGAAACAAAGAAACCCCATGATTCCAGCATCACAGTCAGAAAATAAAGACCCTTTATTTTCTGAGCTTAAGGAGGGATGAATTATATGATCATTAGGTCATTATCAAGTAGAAAGTCCACATTAGAGATAATTACTTAATTACATATATATAGAGGAAAGCGGACAAGGAGAACTCATTCTATTTTGCGACATCAACAAGTTATATTTATATTATTGTAATCTTTTATTATTGTAATATTTCATTAAAGTAATTGTACTAAGTGTAAATACAGTTTTTAAAAACCTCTTTCCAAACCGGAAAGATAAAATTGGGTAAAAGAGTTTCTTATGTCTTAAAACTATTTTTAATGTCATGTTCATTGCAGTTTATTAAGGATTTCCTAGTGTATATGAAAGAATGGAAAACATATGCCAATGACAATAACATTTACTTCCTGTCAGATAGCACATACTATGGAATAGTTGTAACACTAAAAACTACACTTGATCTTGTGAATTTTTTCTCTAATACCTATGGATATGAATACTTAATGACAGCAAGATTAAATCAGGACGCACTAGAGGTAAATTAATTAAAGCTCATTAAAATCTTTATATTATAAAGTGTTAATTTTTTCCAGAGATTTTTTGGAATTATGAGGAGTGCTTGTGGGTCTAATGACCATTCTGACTTAAAAATATTTGCCCAAATGTTTCGGTTAATGAGCACATATTCCCCAGTTAAACCAGCCAAAGGAAGCAATATAGAGGGGGCAGAGATGTTTGAGACATTATTAAATGTGGAAGAAGTACTTAATACTGAAGAAAATACTGCTAAGTTACATGATCAACTAGATAATATTTTAGAAAACAGTTGAGTTTTCCAAGTAGTGATTTTTGTGGTGATATAGATCATACATATATTATTACCAAAACATCACCTTTTATTTTAACATATATGTGTGGATACATAACTAGAAAAGCAAACCAATTTACCCAATGTAAGATTTGTTTGGAACAATTAATTGTTCCACCACATGACAATAATGCCGAGAAAAATATTCCAATTAATTTGTTGACAAAAGGTTATTTAAAATATCCATCTAAAGAGTTGGAGAAAATTATAGAAATTTTGGAGTCTGCAGTGTTAAAGGTTATGTCCAAAAGTCCTATAAATCAGTACACACTGTGTGAAATTTTATGTGAACTGGAAAAAGCCTTTATTTCTCCTATTGGATGTAATGAACACAGAGACGAATTGACATTAAAGATTGTACGCTTTTATTTAGTAAGCCGTATGCACTTTATTTGTAAGCGTAAGAGCTATATAGATAAAGACAAAAAAGAAAAAACAAGGCAGTTGAGAAAACAATCAAAGCTGTAAAAAATTCTCTCTAGTTAATTATTGTTCAATATTTTATCGCATACTAATTATAAGATATATATTGTATAGATATGAAATTCAAGATAAAAAGTTGTTTAAGTTTAGTGCTACACAAAATTATGCTTTCTTAAAAATACTATGTCATTAGCATTAGGAAGATCCTTTTTTTTGTAATAAACAATAGTTTGTACAAGTTTACGATTGTTTTATTATGTTCTTCACTAAGGGGGTCTAAATACTTGAGCCTATTTAAATTTAAAAATCTTAGTTGTTCATTTTCGTTGAAACTATTATTGTTTACCTAGAAAATATAATTGGTTCAAAATAACTTTATAAATCTATACAGACATTAAGACGGATAGACAAAACATAAAACCGCTGCAAATTGAATCAATACTTCCACATCACTGGTACTATTCTACCACTTACCACCTTTTTTACATAGACCGAAAAAGTCTATCAAAAAATCCCTAAAACGACATATATTACTGGATTTTTCCACATAAATATTCGATTTCTCCTCCATCTTCTTTTTACTCCCCAATTTTCAATTTTTACACCTTCTAGCTTCTTTTTACCCCCACTCAAATTTTTTGTTTGTATATAGACTGTGGAATCGAAATTTTTGTATCAAAAGACGCAACAATACGACATATTATTGCTTTATGCTAATTAACCCCCCATTTCACCTCCTGGCTCCAAAGACAATCCGAACCGTTCTTTTATAGATACCCACCACCCGTGTACCAAATTTGCAGATGAAAGCTCAATTCATTCAAAATTTTAAAAGATCGAGGGAACTACAATAACGACAGATATTTTCCTGCTCGATTAATAGTACATTGTTTACCGGGTAGGAAAAGCTTAACATTCCTGGACGACTGTGAAGATTGCTACGTCGAGGCGCAAGCCGAGACTTAGCAACACAGAGTCCAGGAATGTGGCTTTTCCTACGAGGTAAACATACTATTTTTCCGCAAATCGTTTAAAATTCGACAGATATTGATTGATTTAAAAAAAACGCGATAATTTTATTCCCAAATAAATGGTGCTTTGAAATTCCTAATAAAATTACTTGGGTTACTATGGAAACGTATTGAGGTCGAATTGTCAAACTTGACGCTTATAAATTTAATTGCTGGTGTTCTCGAAAGTAAAATGATAAGTGATGATGAAATTTCCATTCCTGGGACTCCTCCAGTACTGGTTGAGGCAGTGAATACTGCTTCATTAAAATTATTGCCAAAGAAATTTCTATCATTTATGTAGAACACTAACAACTGTACGGAAATATCATTTCCTTACAGTAAGGAAGTCCTGACTTTTTCTTCAAGAAATTTTGACAGGAATGTCAAAATTTCCTAGCGATTTGCGGAAAATTAGTTTTTCTACACCTTTTGAGACATTTTAGGATGAATTAGCTCAATTTATGATGTGTAAGTAATAAAAACTAATTCTCTCCCATCATTCTTAAAGCACTTTATTAAGCAGTACAAGTTTCCTGTCTTCTATTGCCTAATAATAAATATATAAATGTATACAAGCAACGTCAAAAATTATTCATTGCAGCTGCCAGGCCTTTATTTTGAAAATACAAAGGATATTCCAGCCTGAACAACCTATTTTTCACGATAATTTTTATTTGCTGTATTTTCTGTATATATACGTATTTTTATCAATACTTTCTGGAGTTAATTTTTCATTCCCACACAGTTTTATCCATTCAAGGCATTTTAACAAGTTGTTTCTTTGTTTTGGAAACCGGCGAAACTTGATTTTTTTTATTTTTTCTTGTCACTTTTACAATTTTTGTAGGAGCACCTGGTCATGATAGTTGTTTTTCGAAACTAATATATATTTATTCACACTTTACGGCAACAGGAATATCCACTGGTCGTCAAGTTGAAATGCTACGAAACGAGAAAAATATATATCAATAAACAAAATACATAAAATGTGTTTACAATCCTCACCTCACCAAGTGGTGATCCTAATTAAATAATCTATAAACACAAAAAATAACACAGATGAAACTAAGGAAACTAACTTCAAAAATCTTGCACAATGATACAAGCACAAACAAAAAATCAAAGATGGATGTGGATGGATGGCTCATTTCTTTGGTGTCGTTTGTCTTTGTTCTGATGACTGGTTACATTATTGACGAGAAATCAGGTGCTCCAACACGACTTTCAGCAAATCAGACATGACTTTTACAAATATCGATATGTAAATCAAATTACCTAATTTGAACAGTCGAGGCTCCGTTTACGAATATTTATCAATAATACGAACCTTTATATGACAAAACAGTCCGGAAATAATTTTTTCCCAGTGGTAAAAAAATGTGAAATTTTTTGGGGTTGGCAACTTGGACCGAAGTCCCCTATTGTGTCACTTGTAAGACCACAGATATATCATTCAATGGGTCCTTAAACCAAGCGCCTAGCGAATAGATCAATTACCCTTTCCCCCATCGTAGAGTGAAACCTTCGTACCTTATTGTCTGTAGTATAGGGATCACAGAATACGGCAGCTAGAGGTGAACTACTATACATTTTCCCCGCTATGATTTTACCCAACCACTCACCGCAAACGAGAATTCCGGGAAGAAATACCTTTGAAAATATACTTATAAGAGTTATCTTGATTCATTTTACTTCGTTTCGATATCTTCAAAATCAGTTTAGGGGACAAAGAGGAAAGGAAGGTAGGAAAAAATTTGCGCCCAACGTGTGTGTAGGTATTGCTTTTGGTTGATATTTGAAGTTTTTGAGTTGTTCAAGGTGAAGGATTGTCCCTATTTAGAACACAACTTTATTGCAATTTGCACGCATTTCATTTTTATCAATACACAAAATCCCACATCTCTTATGCATCCAATCTGTATATCGGAATTGAATATTTAGTTTTTGCTTATGAATTAAATTTTTTTTTCTTGGCTGTCAGAAGAAGTAGGCCAATTTTACTTTAGGAAGTGTGATTATCGTGTGGTCTTTTTCTTAGAAGTACGAAGCCACATTCTGGTAATTTTATTGGGCCAGTACTTGAACCGGCGGGCGTAATTTCGGCCGGTAATCCCTTGGCCTACCTGCATAAATCAAGGGGTACCATTTATGACAGGGGTAATTTCGGCCGAGGGGTTGATGTTTACGATGAGATTAAAATATTGGTAATTACGCTTAATAGTTTCTGTTAAATATTAATTGTGTATTTATATGAGACTTTTTCTGTTGGTAAAATCTAAAATTTTTGAACTTTATAATATTGTTTTTGAACCGAAGGAGGTATTTGTGGATTTTGAAATCGCAATTCATAACGCATTAAAAGTTGTCTTTCCCAAAACCAAACTAAATGGTTGTAGATTCCACTTGCACCAGGCGTGGTATAGGAAAATACAATCATTAGGGTTAACCCAAATGTATAAAGATAAAAACTGCGAGGAAAGCAAATGGCTTACTCATACTTTTGGGCTAACTTATTTAGACCCCTCTGAAGTTGAAGATTGTTTCATATTTGATCTCATGTCATACAAACCGGACCATAAACTTATAGATAAATACGCAGACTATTTATTAGAAAACTACATAGCGCCAGAATCTCATTTTCCACCAAATATATGGGCATATGAAAACCCATCAATTAAAAGAACCACAAATGCCTGCGAATCATTCCATTCGCACTTTAATTCTAGTTTTTATTCAAGTCACCCTTCTATATTTATTTTTATAGAAAAATTAAAAGATTGTCAGATCGATGCATATTTAAAAATAAAAAATTTAAATATTCCAGCAAAAATTAAAGACAAACAAGTAAAAAACAAACTAAAATTTATCGAAAACATGGTAAATATGCTTCGAAATTACATCCGCCCACTTGAACAATTAAGTTAGTACAGGTACTAGACATTTATATTTATATATCTATCAATTGGTTGATAAATATTTACTGTATAGATAACTGGTGTTGATTTTGGGTTTAGCGCAATTGGCTTAAATAAAGCAAAATAGTTTTGGGTTACAGTATAGAACATATGTTATTAAGTAACAATAGGTTACTTTACTTATTATTAAGCTAGTTATTTAGGGAAAATCATTCAATTCATTGATTTGTCACATGATTCCATTAGATAACATTTCTGGGGTTTTAGTTGTTACATTTTCCATTTTATAAAGTGTGAGTGAAACAAATTAGGTTTTTAAATCAAACTAATTCTAAAGTGGAAAATAAAAAGGGAAATTCTGAATAAAATATATGTAAAAATGAGGTAAACTCTAAAAATAAAAACAAATTCTGGGTTATATACAAACTTATAACTACTTGAAGTATATAAAGCTTAACCTACCCTACCCTAACCTAAAAATAACCTAGAAAAAAAAATGTTAGTACATTTTCGCTTGTTTTTTTTTTCCTTTTTTTGGAATGTGGGAGGTTGATCTTCGACTTTTTTAGGACTTATTTTAGTTCTGTATATAATCTTTTATAGATTAGTTGATTAGTTTTTTTAATTTCTGGACTGGCGATGGAAGTCAATAGACTGAAAAGTGACGAGCTAAGTTACGAATTACCCATTAAAGGTTTACCAATAGGTTCTACTGTGGACGGAAAACGGATGATATTACGCCAGGCACTAAGATCAGAGAGAGGGTCTGGTCACACGGGAAAGTTTAAGGTACATCTGGCTTTTCCAAAAGAATATCAAATATGCGAATCTAAGGCTGCAGAGTTAACTCAGGAGATTGAAGCTTTCGATCCAGATAACGGAGAGAATGATTTCAGGAGAATATATCGCCTGTCGGGAAGAATAGTGACACAATTCGAAATTTTCCAGTTTTCCGATTTATGCACCACCATACATAAAAAATGTAAATCTTAAACAAGAAAAGTGTTACATTTAAATTTTCAATACTCTCCGCTAGAGTGCGCCATGTATCACTATGGTTTTGGCGTTTCAGACGATAATCGTGGAAGAATACAGTCACTTTTCAGTTATTACCCAGACGTGTTAGAAGAAGTTGTGCCGCAGTGCTTGAAAACCGTCATATCTTAAGTTCTGTCTCACAAATATTTATTTTTACGTCCAGATAAGTGTCACATCTTCAATTGTGTCAGTATTCCTGCATAAGGTGAGTAAATTTGTATTCATTATCATTCGTAAAAACTGTCATATTTCAAGTTGTGACTTGTATCATGTATGTTCCTTATGTAGTTATATTTCAAGTAATGACTATATTCTTGTCTACCTTATATAAGTATATTTATTTTCTTCAATGTAAATTGAGTTGTGACTTACTCAACCGCACATTAGTCCATTTGGTACTATTATTATCAATTTTATGTTGTACTGCATTTTAGTTAATTTTAATTTATGTCATCATTATTTCCGTGAAATTTAGGTTCAGTTGTTTTTTCAGATGTCTCGTGGCAAAAAAAAACGGTAGAAAAGGCTATTGCGATACAAAAAGAAAACGAAAATAATGATCATTTTTCGGAAGCACCATTTAATGAGTCAAGTTTATCAAATGATGCTGCTTTGATATCGAATGGGACCTTGTTGTCTGAACCTACACCGCCAAATGAGTCACCTTCTTTGAGTTTAAGCTGTGTGCAACGCCATATTGCTGTCCCCACTGAGTCGACATTACTAAATGAGCCCACGTCTCATTCTTTAATTCCGTCCAGTGATGATACTGACTCAGTAAATAAGACTACTTTACCTCATTCTGAGCCTATAGAGATTAATTTCGTTGTGTCTCCATTCTTTCCGTTAGATGAGCCTACTTTGATACCTGAACCCACTTCGCTACATCAGCCTATTTTGCTACCCGAGCCGACATCACCAAATAAGCATGTTCAATCAAATTCTGAATGTATGCAACAATATCTCACCGATTCTACAAACATGAATAGATCATAAAGAAGCCTATCAATCAGTTCGTCTTCTTCAAGTTCCTCTTCCAGTTCATCTTCATGTTCTTCATCATCAGGTTCTATAAAATCGAATAATCATTTAGATAATAATAATTATGATTCAGATGCTGACCTAGAGTACAGAGCAAGTGGTCATTCATCTAGTAGTGATTCGGAGGATGAGGAAACAATTATACAAAATCGAAAAAAGGCGTCAGCGTCTACCGCTTCAGTTTCAGCTGCAGTTTTTAGTACTTTTAAGAATAATGATGTCCTGGTCAAACTTGGTAAAAAAAGATTACGTAAAATCAACTATTGGGAAAAAGAAAAAGCAAAGTGTTTTCGTAATTTGGACCAAGAATATGTAGCATCAAAATCAAAAAAGATCGTGGAAGCAAAAAAAATGTTGCCACCATGTGGAATAAAATGTCGGTTAAAGTGTTTCAATAAATTCACCGAAGAAAAACGTGAGGAAATTTTTGAAAGTTATTGGCGGCTTGGTAATATTGAACGGCAACGATCATTTATTGCTGGAAATGTACAGACTTTACGACCGGCATACAGATACTGTCGAAATCCAGACAAACCACGGCAATGCAACCATGCATTTCATCTTTACATTGAAGATCAAAAAATAAGAGTATGCAAACTTTTTTTCAAAAACACTCTAGGAATTAATGACAGACCCATTCGCACTGTCTTGGATAAGAAGATTAATGGAATCACTATTGAAGATGGGAGGGGAAAACACAATCATCACAAAAGAGTGGATGAGAAAATTAAGAATTCAGTACGTAGGCACATTAACTCGATTCCTAGAATGGAGAGTCACTACAGGCGTGAAGATTCTACCGAGAGTATATTTCAGGAGATAAATGTCTTGCTGATTTATATAGATACTATAAAAAGATCCAGGAAGACAAAAATGAACCATATGCCAATTTGACAATGTACAGTCAAATTTTTCAAACTGAATTTAATATTTAATTTTTCGCTCCTAAAAAAGACCTTTGCAATTTATGCGAACAGTTTAAAAATTCACCTAATGACGAAGAACTAAAAAAAAGGAAGAAGAACATACTAAAGAAAAAATTCTAAGTAGGAAGTCAAAAGAAAAAGATAAGCAGCTCATTTCAGAGAATAATGTGGTTGCAACGTTTGATTTGCAAGCTGTTCTTCCAAGTCCTATAGGAGATGCATCGCTCTTCTACTACAAATCAAAAATGAACTCGTACAATTTTACAATTTCTCAGCTTGGAACAGACAATGTGGTATGTTATTTTTGGCATGAGGGAGAGGGCCAAAGAGGTGCTAATGAAATTGGAACTTGTCTCTTAATGTACTTGGAAAAAAGAGCCGCAAACAATGAAAATGTTGAAATTACTTTTTATTCTGATAATTGTTGCGGGCAAAACAAAAACCAGTGTCAACGATTTCCTGTTGCGCTTCGAGGAATCGAGAAGTTCACGTGGCATCAACAAGGAACAGCTTCTGCGTTCTGCACCCGAACTATTTACTCAAGATGCACTGTACTGGTGCATCTACTGCATCTACCCTCTATACTTGACTTAAAAATGTAACAGGTTATCAAAGACCTGAAGTACAAACTTGCTCTTCGTTGAGAGACTTAATAATTAGTGTCATAATTTGAAATAACAGAATTTCATCCTTGAATTGATTAGAAAATAACACACATCACTTTATTACAAAAAAATAGTATTGAGAACAAAAAATATAATAGTAAGTAGGCCAGTGTGCTTCTCCGGTGGCTATTTATAAAACGCGTGACGACAGCTTTTAGACCTTCCGTCCCTATTTAGCATACTCAGTTTAATTCTGCTGGACTCTGTACAATTTTAACTTTCATGTATTTTAAGAAATATTTGTAAATGCGACAACGTCGCTGAAAATAACGAAACCGCAAAGGGATTATATACCAGACTTCAGATTCTGTTTTGCGTCAAGCAACAACTTAGAGTCCGCTAAACCAATTAAAAGCATTCTATTTTAACCTCCTATTACCTATTTGAGTCAGCATATTAAACAGAAATTTGGTCCTACGAGTCTGATATATCAAGAATTAAATAAGAAGTTATTATTACATAAATAGTTAAATAGTTTATTCAAGAAAACATCAAGAAATCTCCAGACAACACGTGTACATTGGCGCCGAGGCAGTCGACCAGCTAAGCAGCGACGTTGTGATCTACCTGTTCAATCAACTTCGGCAGTCAGTAAGGATTTGGGTGATTGGACTAAACCATTATTTTATTTGCAATTGCAATCCTATAACAGAAATTCTGCAGCTGAAGCTCTTGATACTCCTATGAAATCTGCTGCTGTTATTTGAAAATATAAAATCTTAATGTCAACAAAAGTTGTTGCATTGGTGTAATACATCCACCTCTAAAAAAATAGTACCTATACAGTAGGTATTTGTAATAAAAAAATTCTATATTCAACTTACCTATTAGTGGGCAATGCAATTTGCCCTTCTATTTTATTTTAAAGATATATCACTGTCTGCTTTCCCAATCTAAATCTCTGAAAAAAATCCAATTCATCATTTTTAATAAAACAATCAACTCTGGGTCTGTAAATTTTTGGTGTTCTTATATAAATATATTCTTCCTCAGATGAGTCTGATGAACTAATGCCCAATTTCACCAACCATTTCCTAAAGTTAGGTAATACCTAAATCAGATTTTGGAATTGCTAAGTGAAATTTTCGTTTTACCACGCGCTAAGAATTACTTGAGAGTGACAATATTGGGTATGTTTTATCATGTTTAGGCGTTTCTTAGCGCATGGTGAAACGTAAATACTATTTTGTCATTTCAAAATTTGATTTAGGTATTACGTAACTTCAGGAAATGGTTGGTGAAATCGGACATACAGGGTGGGGCAATCTTCTGACATCGGAGGATTACATTGTTGTGGTGAGAGATAGAACTTCATAGTTTTGTGTGAGCTAATACAGTTACTGAGGGCACATTTTGAAAATACTTTCGATTCTACAGGGTGTTCCAAAACCACGTAGCACCACAAACTTACATTTTTTTTAATGGAACGTACTATATTTTGTTCAAGAATCGAAAAGATCTCACCGAGAGCGTTACAAAAATATAGCATTCTAATATATTATATGGGTGTTTTAAAAAGATATGGCCAATTATTGGCAAAAAAGACCTCCTCTTTAACACTCTGCAGAACAGTAAATTAAAATAAATCAACAGGTCTTTGTGTTTAAATGTCATACACACATCATTGGCTGTGCTCAGTATTAATTACTTTTTTCATCGGTGGCTTCTTTAATACAGGGTGAAACAAAACGCAAATCAAGCAATATCTCAAAATTTTTAAATGAATCACCCTATAAGTCTTTTTACAATTTGTTAGTATAATTAATAAACTTTCAAACGATGTAGTAAACTTAGGGCATTAGTTAATGAAAAATCGTAGATATTTTATGATAATGG
Source organism: Galerucella tenella (assembly GCA_910591685.1). Taxonomy (NCBI): domain Eukaryota; kingdom Metazoa; phylum Arthropoda; class Insecta; order Coleoptera; family Chrysomelidae; genus Galerucella; species Galerucella tenella. The sequence goes on from CAJUYH010004371.1 coordinate 23,357, forward strand.
TCAAAAACAAGTATTTTACGTACACAAATTAAATGGTATTAAATTTTTACATGCAACCTGCCATGTATTTTAATAAATATGAAGACAAATACATTGAATTTGTAACAATAATTTCGTTTATATTTTTATAGAAAAAGCAGATATGTCTTTCTATTGCTATAATAAATATTTTTATAGTTTACCTAATTAGCATTTCTTTCTGTGTTATGATAAATATAAAAACTTCCTTACTTTGTACTTCAAATTTGGAAAACTACAAGCAGATTGCCTAAATGATTTGTTTTTGTATTCAATGAAATGAAACATTTTTGCTATAATTTAGGTACTTGAATAATTAAGAAGAGCCAATGGAAAAACAAGCATGTTGGATTATTACAAACTGGAGGAAAACTGTAAAAAGTATTTTAGAATAACGCTTGGATACATAATTAAAGATCGAACATATTATATAACATTTTTATTCCTGTGTTTCGAAAATGATTGATCACAAAAAAATTCAATAGAATACGAAATGTCTATTGCCAGGTGCCTATTTACTTATTGTAGTGTAAGCATTTTTGGAATGGTTATAGATTTGTAGACATAAATTTTAATGATCATTAAATAAAGTTATGCTGAACGAATAAGTTGTTTTATTCATTGGAAGTATGTAAGGTATAATTAGAATTAACAGAACCTGAAGATATACTTTGAACATTTTTTAAACAAAGTATATCACATGGCGATCCTGCCAGTTCTACAAATTGTATAATAGTTTGTAGTTATGTGTAAGTGAAAGTTTGGATTGTGAGATATTATCAATAATATGGGACAAGAGCATTCTAAGGAAGAAATTATCATAGCCCAGGCTGGTAATAGTGGTGGTCTTACGAATACTCCCAAATTAAACGGAGGGAACTCTTTTTCGACAGCGGAGATTCTGGGAATGATTGCATTTGCTGGGTCGTTGGTGACAGTGATCTACTTCGTGATGAAGACATTCAAAAGGCATTTGGAAAATAAGATAAGAAGAGAAATAAGGATGAGTCAAGAGCTAGTATAGTAAAACAGTGCTAGTGAGTGAAAAATTAATGGAAGAAGGTATTTGTAACTCTAATTTTTAATTATATTGTATTCTTTTATTTGTACAAATGAGTAGTATAGACTTATTTAATGATTTAAATGAAAGCATTAAGGGGTTTAAACGGAATTTAGGTAAAGATAATCAACAAAGGCGTCTTAATTTAGAAGTTAATAAGCAGCAAAGTATTGAATTAAGTCAGTTTGAAAGAGAATTTGCAGCTTTAAAAAGGGCATTTAATTTAAAATCTCATAGTACAGAAACTGTTGATACTGTTAAATCAATTGTGGACTCAATTGAGAAAACAATTGACGAAGTAAGTAAAAGTTTAGAGGAGAGATTGGCGATTATCATAAATTCAAAGGATAACTTAATCAATATGGGAGAGAAATTTGATTTAAAAACAGCTTCTAGTTTAGTCCCTATAATTGACGATACGGAGGAATCGGTAAAACAACTAATTGATGCCATAGAATTATACGATAGCATTTTAGATAATGATGGTAAAAAGTTCTTGATTAAATATGTGTTAAAAACTAGGTTGACACAATGTGCAAAATTAAAATTAAATTCAACTTACAACTCTAATGCAGATTTAATTACAGATATTAAAAGTAATTTGCTAACAAGGCTATCAGCAGCTTCTTTATCGTTAGGTTTACATAATATAAAACAAAAAGACAAATCAATCGACGACTTCGGAAAATCTATCGGAGAGTTGATGGTAAATTTAACACTAGCGCAAGCTGATGGGGATGCAAGCGCGACAAAAATTTTGAAAATTACGAATGAAAAATTGGCTTTTAATGCTTTTGCAAATGGTTTACGTAACCACGATTTAAAAACAATAGTTAAAGCACGAAATTATAATTCGTTAAACGAGGCGATAAGAGGAGCTAAAGACGAAGAAATAACGAATAATTCAAATTCCCACATTTTTAGTATGCGCGGTCGATCCAAATCTAGGACAATTAATAATAGAGATAGAGGTTTCGGCCGAGGAGTTAATAATTACTCTCAAAATAGAAATTTTTCCCAAAACCAAAATTATTTCAGAAATCAAAATACTTCGAGATACCAAAATTCGTCCAGGTATCAAAATTTTCCTAGACATCAAAATCGAGGTAATAATCGCGGGATGAGATCTCGTGGAAATCCTTATCGTGCTCCAAGCAATTTTTTCTTGCATAATGAAGACCAGAGGAGCGAAAATAACAGTGAAAACGTTTTTTTTCATCCCTAAAGGTAATGATGAAGATAGTCATGTAGTACTGAATGTAAACGGTTTAAATTACATTCGAATGAGATATCAAAATAGAGATTTAGTTTTTTTGCTGGATTCTGGCGCTTCTATTAGTGTTATTTTTCCGTCTAGTATTAGCGAGAATCAGTTTGTTGACACATCAAACCGGATTAAAATAAAAGGTATATCTGGGTCAACAGTTACAATGGGGTCAGCAAATATTTTATTACAGTATGATAATATTAAGATAGGTCATAAGTTCCATGTAGTAAAAGACTTTGAAGGTAACATAAATGGTGTAATTGGATCAGACTTCTTTGTTAAACACTATGCAGTATTAGATTACGAAACATTCATGTTCTATTTTTACGTGAACGATAAGAAAATAGCTATTCCTTTAGAATCCGAACACAATAATTTTACAATAATTCCACCTCGTTGCGAAATTATTAAATATTTTGAAGTCAAACATAAAAATGATAGCTAAGTAGTTCCAGAAGAAATTTCACAAGGTGTTTTTATAGCAGGTATTATTACTAGAGCTTGCAATAACAAAGTACCGGTTAAAATCTTAAATATTAATGATAGAGAAATTACACTTAAAAATTTTAAACCTAAATTAGAAGATGTTTCGAATTTTAACATTCATGAATTCGGAGATATTCCCTTTTCAGTTGACCGCTTAGATAAATTATTAGGTTTAATAAATGTTAATGGATTAAATGAAGAAGAAAAGATATCTATTCACAAAATATGTGCAAAATATGCAGATGTTTTTCATTTAGAGAACGATCCATTTACAGTGACTAACGTTTATAAACAAACAATACATCTAAACAACGATTCAAATCCAGTTTATATTAAACCGTATAGATTACCTCATGCACAAAAATCGGAAATTCATAAGCAAGTAGATAAATTATTAAATGATGGTATAATTGAACCGGCAAAGTCACCATTTTCTAGTCCCTTATTACTAGTGGAAAAGCGAGCTATAAATGGTCAAAAACGCTATAGAGTAGTTATCGATTACAGACAATTAAATAGACAAATTACCGATGATAAATTTCCTTTACCATGTATAGACGAAATTTTAGATTCTTTATCGGGAGCAGTATACTTTTCTCACTTGGATTTGTCTCAGGGTTACTATCAAGTAGAGTTGGAGCAAGCTTCGCGACCTTGCACAGCTTTTACGACAGACAGAGGACAATTTCAAATGACTAGGTTACCTATGGGTCTAAGAATTAGTCCTAGTGCTTTTTCGAGAGCTATGACGATAGCAATGGCGGGTTTGAATTACGAAAGATGTTTTGTCTACTTAGATGACCTTGTAGTTTTTGGAAACAATTTAACAATTCATAATCAAAATTTGATAAAAGTGTTGCACCGCTTACGAAAAGTTAACTTAAAATTAAATCCACTAAAGTGTGAGTTTCTAAAAAATGAAATATTATATTTAGGACATGTAATATCTTCTGAGGGAATTTCACCAGATCCACAGAAGATTAGTGCGATGCAATTATATCCAACACCAAAAGATTCAAGCGAAACTAAACGTTTTGTAGCATTCGCTAATTACTATAGAAAATTTATTAAGCAGTTTGCTGAAATTGCAGCACCTTTAAACCATTTAAGTAAAAAAGGAGTAGTTTTTCAGTGGACTCCGGAATGCGAAAAAGCATTTCAAACGTTAAGACAAGCATTAATCCAACCCCCTGTTTTAGCCTACCCAGATTTTTCCGAAAGAAACCAATTTATTTTAAAAACGGATGCTTCAAATTTGGCTCTAGGTGCCGTTTTATCAAATGGTGATGATAAACCTATAGCTTTTGCGAGTCGGAAATTGAATAAAGCCGAAATAAATTACTGTACAATAGAAAAGGAACTGTTAGCCATCTGTTGGGCAGTGAAAAAAT
>CAJUYH010004372.1:13365-27574 GCA_910591685.1 Galerucella tenella
CGCTCCACTCGTGTCTCAGAAAACTGGTGACTAAAGTAAAGTTTTTGACATTTTATACTTTTTTTCCTGTGGGCGTAGAGAAAAAGTATAGTAAGCACCTAGTGTCAAAAACATCTTTGCTCACTCGTTTTATAAAGTACACTTCTGCTTCGCTCCACTAGTGTCTCAGAAAACTGGTGACTAAAGTAACGTTTTTGACATTTTATGTTATTTTTTTTTTCTGTGGGCGTTGAAAAAGTATAGAAAGCACCCAGGGTCTAAAACATCTTTAGTTACTCGTGTCTCAGAAAACTCTTGACTAAAGTAACGCTTTGACACTTTGTACTTGATATACTAATTTTTATTTACGTTTTTCAATGCAATTACTTTTTTTTTGACTTTTCTATGGAATATTTTAAAAATAACATTTACCTGTATTGTATGTAGGTATTTTTATATCGAAGAATATAAAAGTTTTGTCAAATACTAAAATTTTATTGCCTCGTAATGCATATTAAAAATAATATCCGGTAGTGATGACTGGCTAATGACTATTGGCCAACGAGGTGTGTAAATATTCAAGAAATTATGAATATTTTAAGTTATTCTTTAAATATTTAATAATTTGGGATTTATCTTCCAAAGAGTGTTAAATCCAAGTTCGTTTATAATCTAATTATGATAATAGAACCATAAATTATATAAACAAACTGTCAGCGAAGTTTTTTTGATAACACAGGGTTTTCCAAAAAATACTGACTCATGGAGAGTGAACGAAGATAATAATAATAGGCAATATAATTAATGAGTGTTGCCCCCTACGAACAGAGCCAATGGCCAATGAAATTTAAAAAAAGTTTATACACAATGACAACAGTAAATTACAAAATATAACATGTGAGTGAGTATGACATGTAGCATAGTATAGTACATTCAATAGCCTTTTTGGTGTGCGTCATCATTTGTGACGTATATCTGGGTTTTGGGTAAGTTGTTTATTTTATTTGCTATTTTGACATATAGCTAACATTAAGTGTAATAGATAAAATCATCAGGATCTTATTCAGCAAAATTCGAAGAGGCTATGAAATCAATAATTATCAGCTTCTTTTTCTAACTGAAAATAGTTGAGAACTCTCAAAATGCTGATGATTTTACGTGTATCTAGACACATTTTTGTATTATTCAAATGGATATAACAAAGATTAATATTCACTTTTTATAAATAATAATGGCCTTGTTTCATGGGTATGAATTGACAAGTGAATTCATATCAGGAGGGTGAAGAATAACATATCTTTTTCCATGATTACGATATTTATCTCAAAAAGTTAATTAAACCAATGGCAGAAGCCCTTGTTGTCAGTTTCAAAGTACGTTCTGCTGTTAAATCCTACTTGACTATCCAAGTTGATTAGGACAAAGTGAAAGTCGACTAGAATAATTTGACAGTTGTCAATTTACATCATCCACGTACAGTTTTTAGTAGTTGTTTGTGTTATTTTATTGTAGAAAGTGTGCTTCTGTTTTTTTTTGTAGGTTATGGCATTTGTTATTGTTTCAGGAGGCACTCAAAATCCCCTAAAAAGAAGAAGAATAAGCGATCCGGAACTAAATCGAGTTTCGAATTCTTCGGAATTCTAGGGTAACGCAAATTATGCCTGTGTGTTATATCACATATTTTCCAAACAACTCAACCTACGTAGAGAACATTTAATTTTCATTAAATCGGTAATACTAGAGATTTCAAGTTGTTTTTTTCTTTTATTTTATAAGTATAGGTACATTTTATGTACTGAGGAATGTTTTTTCTTCAACGCTCACTACAGCATTGTCTCCTATATGTTAAAAGTGATTTTACATTTCAGTTTTTTAATTGAGCACACTATTTCTTTATAACTCCACTATATTAGTTTTCTAATAGAATTGACAATTGTTTCGATATATCATTTTATATCATCGTCACATTTTATTTTCTACTTTGAAAACGTCATGTCGAAAACTACAGCTTAAAATATATATTTCCAAATTTCTTTGACTACGCGAGAGTTACCTTTTTTAATGAGAGGCACCCGATTATGAGAGCATCATTTGAAAGAGTACGTTATGACAGTACATACTTTGCGTTTCTGTTTAACAGATGTGAAAGAAAAAAGATAACAAGTCTACTTATAAAGTTTTCCCTCCTGACAACAGCGCAAAATCTCCTTGTTTGTCATTGGCTCTAGCTTATTCACTCAACGCTCTAGCCTACCACAGTCTACCACAGGAATTCAAATTTCAATATTTTTTTTTCATTTTTATTTGAAATCGTAAAGTGGCGTTATTAGTTGCAAATATTTAGTTAATACCCAATATATGTTGTTACATTTTCATTGAAATTCATGAAACGAGCCCATTGACCGTAAACAACAAGATACAGACCTGACGAGAACTGTCAGTGGGACATTAGGAAAAGACGTAAAACACATTGCCTATACGAAAGGTACGTCTGCACCCTATTTTGAATTCTGTAATTTCTTCCAATTGATAGGTGGCGCTTGCGCGTAATCTAAACATCAACTAATCAAAATTTTCAAGTCAAATATTAGGGTTAACGTTTGTAATACATTTAAACGGTTCATTATTGTGAAATTTTGATTAGGATTAATCACAGACCTGCCTTTTTTCCATTTCTTCCAATGTAATGTGTTAGAAGGACATTAACAATCTATGACGCACACCAAGAAGGGTATTATATGAACTTTATATAAATGTACAGTAACTAAGTTTAGCTAATAATAAATATTATGAGACTAAGCTAATATTATAATTAGCTTCACCCAAAGCTTTGGATAATTCTGTTACCATGGACCAATAGACCAAAAGTAATTCTTCTAAATGATATCCGATTGCGTCTGTACCACCAACGACGTTAGTTAGTGTACGGTGTTTGGACATTTGAACAAAAAAATCGAAAAAACACAATGCAAAGTAATATTTTCTTAACATAATGGATTCGTGCAGGTGTAAAAAGAATTTGTTGCCACCAGCACTCATGCTTCTTGTTAATATTACCTAGCAACGTTAGAAGCCGTTAAGGGACATCTACCAAATTCGACCATGCACAATTATGCTTTGTATATTTTTTTGTTTCCCTACGTCCTCACGTTTAAGTTCACATAACGAAAATTTTATTAGAAATATGAAAGCTCCGCAACATGTAGGTAGCCAAGCGGTCCAAGCGGATTTTGGTTCACGTACTACTCCATAGCCTCGTCAGTACTGAATTGGGAGACCGCCGAGACCGGCGAGCATTGAACGGCACGCGACTACCGAAGCAGAGAGACAATGTCAGTCATAGAAGGATAGAAAAGCGAGCGATGGATTTTTATCCGATATTTTAGTGGTAGCAGCCGAATTTCAATAAGGAATTGTACAATTCAATTCAATAATTTATTGCTTCTAAAAAATATACATTTTCATAGCAAGAGTGAACAAATAAAATATAATACATTCAGTAAAAAAAGAAAAAGAAAAATATACCTATATATACATACAATCATACACATATATACATATATACATACATATAATCATGTATACATATACATAATATACCTATATAAACTGTGTAAGAGTAAGGAAATATTTCAAGATTATTCATTCAAGACAAATGCTCGGAGTTTTAAGACATTTTGAATGTGAAATGCTATAGCTTTTGCAGAGTTAATAGATAAATTATCCAATGCAAGGAGTAAGGAATTTGGACTTTGCAAGAATGTCAAGTCAGGGGGCTTCATAGAGCTACATATTGGGCAATCTAATAGAAGATGATAGATGGTTTCGGGAAGCCTTTGATTACAAATTGTACAGATTTCGTCCGGATTAATACGATATACCGCTCCTCTACAAGAAAATTTTATCATGTAATTGTTAGAAAAACGCAATTGAGCTATTGTTCTGGTGATATGGAGTGGAAGTCTCAAATGGAGGTAGTTTTGTGCAGATGTTGATATAGAAAATTTTTTAAATATTGTTAAGAAAGATGAGTTATCTAGAAGGTTACAATCTTTGGTAAAAAGTTTATTTCGGAGACGAACTAGAAGATCTTTTTTGTTGTTTCTAATATTGCAATATGTAATGTTGTCCCAAAAATTCAAAGCATCAATTTGACAAAAGATTTGTTTAATTTGAAGGGCCCAGTTATACCTTTTATCGCACTCTTCTAACTGTAATTGTCTTTTGAAACAAATTTTTGGTAGTCTTGTGTTATCCATTAATAATATCTTTAAAAGCCAGTTTAATGCTAATTTAAAAATGTTGTATAACAATTTTACCCGGCCGGTTTCAAGCCTCAGTGCGAAGTCAGGGGTGTTAGCAGGTAGAAGGAGAACCCTTTTTAGGAATGTGGTTTGAATTTTTTCCAGGGCATCAGTATAGCGTAATCCCCAAATTGGAATGCCATTGCTCATGGTACTTAAAACTAGCGAATCAAATAGATGCATGCGTGTAGTCCATGAATCAATTTTAGCTTTAGCCATTACTGGGATTACAGCGCCTATGGCTTGTGTTGCTTTTGCTATAGCCGATTCAGACATTATTCGAAACAGAGAAGAAGACGAAAAGGTGACACCTAGATATGTGTATGATGAGGTTAGATCTAACCGATTAGAGTTAAATGTGAAGTAATGATTATCTCGCATATGATAAGTACCTCTCGAGAAACACATGATTTTGGTTTTTTCAGTATTGACTGATAAGATATTATTAGATGTGTATACTTCTAACATTTTAAGTTTGTTGCTTACATCAACTTCAGAGTCTGCCAAAATCACTAAATCATCCGCATATAATAGCATAAGAAGGTCATTGCTGTTGTCGATGTTAATGCCAACAGCCCCACTTTCCCTGAAAAAGTCTTCAATATCTGCTAAAAACAATGCAAAAAGAAGAGGGCTAAGAACTTCCCCTTGAAGAACACCAGTGGTTATGTTATGCGAACTTGTGTATTGTCCATTGCATTTGACACGCATATTTGCATTAATGTAAAAATTTCTACAAATATTGATCAGTTTGGAACTTATACCAAGTTTAAATAACTTATTCCATAAAAGGGAGTGATTTACACTATCAAATGCGCGTTTAAAGTCCACGAAAATAGCAAAAACCTTACGTCTACGAAGGCGAAGATGCAATTGTATAGCAGAACTTAGGACAAATATATTATCGTTACAGCCACGCTCACGACGAAAACCCGATTGACATTCTGGGAGGATGTGACATTCTTCAGCCCACGTTGATAACCTGTCAAGTATTATATGCATGAAAATTTTGGCAATACAGTTAACGAGTGCAATGCCCCTGTAATTAAAAGGATCCTCTATCGGGCCCTTTTTGTGGAGCATAATCATAACCACGTCACTCCAGTTTTAGGAATTACGAGAGTATCTAAGATGGAGTTAAATAAGGAGCATAAATAGAGAACCCAATTATTAGGTAAGGATTTAAGTAACTCATAGGGAATACCATCTAGTCCGCTAGATTTGTTGTTTTTGCACGAGTTGAATACAGAATAAATTTCAGAAGTTGTGACCGGGTAATCGAGAAACGGGTTCCTAGCATCAAAATATTCAGTATTGTCAATAGCAGAGACAGGATAAAAGTTTCTGTAAAATAATTCCCAGGTTTCAACTCGTAGGTTAGAAGATCGAGAAAAGTTACAACGATAGTCTTTAATGGTTTTCCAGAAAATTTTAGAGTCTCTGCAATTAGATAGTGTTTGTATAATATTTTGGTCATACTGTTTTTTCTTATTAGCGGTCAACTTTTTGTATTCTTTTTTGGAAGTTAAATACACATCTTTTAAGTGATTGTCATTAAATGAGTTTTGTTTACAACATTTTAAATTATAAAGGACTTTTTTCTTTAGTGATATACATTCTTTATCAAACCAAGGGTTCTTAATATGTGCCTGCGATCCTTGTGAAACAAACTGGACAATACCCAAATCAGTAGCGGCATCATTAATTGCAAGTATAAGATTCTCATGAGATTTTTCTACGTCTGAGATAGGTATTACACGAGGAGAATTCTGTAGAAGTAATTTATAGGGTAATATTAAGTGATCTGGTAATTTAAACAATTTGGTAAGGACTTCTTGGCTATTTATGTTAGGAGGAGAATGTAAAAAGTCGAGGTTTAGAGAACAACAAACTGGAAAATGGTCTGATGAATTAAACAAATTATTTACATAAAAATCCCTTATCATGGAGAGATGCGGGTTATTAACCCAAACGAAATCTATAGTACTTTTGCCCAGAACATTCACTAAAGTAAATTTACCAGGGCGGTCCGAAATACTTCTACCGTTTAATAAAGAAAATCCGTTAGTATTCATGAAATCTATTAGTTGCCGTCCCCTTGAATTAATAGTTTGATCTAATGATATTCTAGTGTCAAACAGATTAGTGTTTTCAAAAATTTCAGGAGGAGCGTAATCTACGTTAGATATGCGCGAGTTAAAATCTCCTCCAATGATTATTAGAGTGTCATTATATAATTCCTGTACACTAGATAAAGAACCTTGAAACATTTCCAGAAGGTATAACAGATCCAAGTTTGGTTTGAAGTAAACATTACATACAATAAAATTAAAGTTACGATCAGAAACTAAACAAAATAACCACCAGGGAGAATTTTCAATTATAGTGCACGAAAACTTTTTCACACAGAAAGTCGAAATACCGCCACTAGCTCTTCCTGTAGACTTCTCCTTTATAGCAACAGAGCTAATTACATTATACATGGACAAGTAGGAGGGGGATACTTTCATATCAATTGTTAACCACGTTTCCGAGAGACATAAAACATCTGGCATGTTGGTATCGTTAACATAATCTAAAACGTTTCGGAATCCCTGACAGTTCCAAAAAACAATATTAACTGGATGCTATATTTGATTTTGTGTTTTAGAGCTCTTTAATCCGTAATCACGAACTGGTGACATTTCTTCTTCCCTAGATCTTTTAGAAGTCCCCGAAGCAAGATGTGTGATAGGAACAATTTTAGGAACTTTGTTTATATATCTAATTGTAAGGTTGTTATCAGTCTGTAATTTAATGGAGAGTTCGGCCCGTAAGTCCTTTAAATGTTGTAGCTGATTGGGAGTCATATCTTGATTAAGCTTAATTTTCTCATGTGATAACTTTTTTTTGTTTTTTAAAACTTCAATGGCATATTGTGGAGAGCTAAATGTCAAACGATATGGACGGGTTTTACCATTAACTGGTTTGCCTAGACGAGCCCCAGCCACTACTTGCGGTGAGGCTTCAGAACAAATTTTGCTAATAATATCTTGGGCAGCATTCAGCTCCAGGTTTGGTTGGCTTTCCGGCAATCCAAATAGTATAATATTTTTCTCTCGCTTAAGACGTTCTGTACTTTCAGCCAAAAGTTCTTGAGCATCCATGTTTTTAAGAGAATCGAATTTTTTTTCGAGACCTAGCATTTTGTTTCGTTAACTCTGAGTTTTCATCGCGCAATGTAGAGATGTCACTAAGACAGTTAGAGATAACTTGAGATTGAGTTGAGATTGTAGCAACCAAATCTTCAATTTTATAATTGCAGGCGGTAACTGCCGTAGTAAGACACGTTAATTTTGACATAATAGCTTGGAAATGATGATCATTTAAATTAGTTGAATTGGAAGAATTTAATTTACAGTCTTGACTTGAATTTCAATAAGGAATTGTACGGTCATAAGTAATTTGAGGATTCTGAGATTTTTATATAGTATTCATAAAGCTTCAAATTAGACTTATTATGAATTAGTTTTTCCATTTAATCCATATTTAATTCTTTACAAGGGCTCAAACTTTGCTTAATATGTGTAATTACCTCATGATTCGTATTTTTTTCAACAAAATTTGGTTAGCATTTCAAAGTTTTTATTCGATGAGAACTCTTAGTTCAACATTAATCTACATGATATATTTTTTTCTTAATTTTCAATACATCCATTATCTCAAAATACTTTGCCAAAAATATTTCGATATTTTCTCAAATCGCTGCCGATAGATTCCCCTTAATTACTATATTACCAAACTTTGTTCTAGCTTCTACGAGGGTGTTTATAATAAATTAATTGTCGAATTTTCAATAAAACAATAGATAAAAAAAGAAGAGATATTTAAATATCTGTGTTCAAGTGTGAACTTGAAAATAATTGTGATAATGAATGAACTAGGTGTTTACGATATTTTCATTTTTTTTTTTCTACCTGCTAAGGACGCATGGATAGCGACAGGCTAATTTATCTATGAAAATTAAGTTATCTTGTGATCGTGCTGATAAAGCGCTCGGCTCCGAGCAAATTGTGAACCTGTTTAAACACACTGTTTGAGTTGAAAGTTTATAAACTAGCCAGTGGCGTGTATATGAATGAGTTTATACTGATAGTTAAGGCGAGTTTGTTTAATATAATTTGATAATGACCAAATTGTTTTTCAGTATATTCGCTATTTTCGCTACACTTCTAAAATAAAAGAGAATTGAAAATATAAATGAATAAATTTGAAAATGTACAAAAAAAAATTGAACAATGACTTTATGAACTGGCGCGTATGCCAAAATATTCTCTATTTTCGATATATTTTTACTATATAAGAAGAAATTTTAGTAAAATAAAAATTCAAAATAAATTTTAAAAATATAAGAAAGAATATTAACAATCAAGTGCGAAATATATATACACATACGTAATTAAATTGTAGGTAGATTAAATTTAAAGAAAAATGGAACAAAATGTAAGTTTATTTTTTTTCCAAAATTCAAGAAAGCCGAGCGTTAGTCAATAAATTGAAGCTGCTGCTATAAGAAATATCTATGAAATTCATACATGCATACATTTGGCATACACCTACGAGTGCGGTTTGATGAAAGAGTGAGATTTCAATGAAAAATTTACTTTACTGTAAAAAAAATATTTCATTTTCCAACAAAATTTCCCTATAACTCTACACTCCAGCAAGCTTCAAATTTTTTCATCCATCCAAAAAATAATCTTAAAGCTCCGCAAAATACGCGTTAGTTTCCGCAATCACCTCTTCATTTGTTCGAAATCGCTTTCCACCAAGTCATGTTTTTCAGTTTGGAAACAGAAAGTGATCGGTGGGAGCCAGATCAGGTAAATATGGTGGATGAGGCAATAAATCGTAACACATTTCGACTAATTTTTATGCAACAGTGTGTGCCAGCATCATATTGGACAGTTATCGTTTTCCCTCTTTCTGAATAATCAATAAAGATTACACCTTTGGAATCCCAACACACTGTGGCCATGACCTTATTGGTCCAAAAACCGGTTTTTGCTTTCTTGGGAGCACAATCCTCGGATGAAATCCATTGTTTGGACTGTATTTTTGTTTCTGGGGTATGATGATGTACCCTAGTATCATCTACTGTGACATATAGACGGAAAAACTCACTTTGATTTCGTTTTAGAGATATCCAAAGATTCGTTTGAATTTTTAATATTACAAGCTTTTGCACCATCCTTGTAGATTTCATTTATAACCTATCATGCAAAATATTGTAAACTATAACAAACCTTAAACATGTTTTAACATGTTTTTCCTGAGCTTTTCAGAGACATTGCAACAAAATCTCTGTGGGACTGTGAACGGTCTAGTTCGGACGGCCTGATTTTATGTCATAAACTATCATAATAAACGTATAATGCAGCAGCAAGGAGCCGTAGTTGAGGGATTTTTGAACAATACGGAGGGTAATGGCGGAGCCCAAACATCGGCGTAGCGGCATTGCTGCAAACTATTGATTATTGCAGGTTCTTTGGGGGCCTGACAATAATGTAAATAGTATTTGTTATCACCTGTTTACTGCGCTACCTCTGCTGCAGGCAGCCAATGATGCAGTTGAACCCAGGTTTGTGTTTAATAAACCCTACAAAATACAAATAAAACAGAACACAGAGCCAGATGCATATATATACAGATATACAGAAAGCTCAAAAATGAAAGAAGACTCAGGATGTGGAGTTTACTCCAAAGCACTAAGCCTAAGGATTAAGTGGGGTATGGGGAAAATACAAGCGTGGTTCAAACAGAACTGGCTGATATCTCAATTGCCACAAAAGAACTAACCAGAAAAGGAATTTCTGGCGAAAACATAACAATCTGCACTGATGATAGACAAGCCCTATTAGCTTTGAACAGACAACGTGTTATATCGGGGCTAGTACTAGAGTGCCACCAAGATTTAGCTAACGTCCCGGCAGATAACAGTATTATCCTGAGGTGGGTTAAAGGGCACGACAGGAGTAAGGGTGATCGCATTGCCGATTCTTCAGCCAGGGAAGCGACTGGAATAAAAATTTTAGGACCCACTGACACCTACGGCCTAACGACTTCTACAATTGCGGAACTAGCCTAACGTTACACCCATGCCTTAAGAGATGGAATGGAATCAAAGGATGCAGTCTTGCCAGGATCACCCTGGGCGACCTTGGGAAGCTGGCGCCGAATAAATATTTGGCGATGACCAGGAAAAAACTACGTTTAACAGTAGGATTTCTGACTGGCCACTGTCAACTAAGGAAACACCCCCATACTATGTGGCTAGTAGACACACCTCTATGCAGGGTGTGTGAACAGGAAGATGGAACTGTCGGGCATGTCGTATGCGAGTGTCCGGAGTTATCGTCTCCTAGTGACCTGTCCACCTTCGTGGGAAGGACGATGACCTAGGAGGACAACTCCTCGGGAGGATGTTCAATGGGTCACATGTGGCCTAAGTGCTAAGAGCCTCCACTCACCCTCCCTACTCTACAGATACAGATATCACCTGCTTTATAAATGTACAATACACATTTTTGACAAATAAGGATTTATAATTATGCAAAATATTGCAAATCGTTTCAGTTGAAATATTTATTTCATTAGCTATCTCACGTACTTTTATTCGACGATCGCTAAGTACAAGGGCACGGATTTTATTAACCATTTCTGGAGTAGTTACAGTAAATGACGGTCCTAGACGTTCAGCATCATCCCTGTTCATATAGCCTTTTCTAAAAGAAGATAATCACTTCCACATCATTCCATGGGACGGAGCACATTCAGGAAATATGTGCATGAAAAAAAAAGGTAGAACGTGTCGCGGGACACACGGTAGGAACTTTAGTTCCTTTTAAGCAAAAATTATGTAATACATCTGACGTTATAGATAAACGATTTACATATTCTTTGGTGGTTGAGTAGTAAGCATACCAGACTCTCACGCAGTAGACCCGGGTTAAATTCCCCCTGAGGAAGATTTTTTTTATTGTTAATTTTATTTTTAAATAATTCATGAGGGAGTCCGACTGGCAACATCTACTAATAACAGCATCGTATATTTAAAAAATGAAACCGTAGCATTATACAAATTGGACATTCAAGAACTGTACGTTTACCACAGAATTAGTGGAAACATAAAATTGAATTGTAAAATGTTTAATTTGAAGTTATATTACAGCTTATAGAAATTTTTATTTTCTAGATTTTTTCTTAAGTGGGTCGTAGAAAAAATATGCTGTTCGACTCGTGTGGAATGTCCATATCGCACTTGAACGATTGAGCACTCCGCCTACGGCGTCGTGCTCAAACTTCGTCCTCGTGCGATATGGCCATCATATCCACACTAGTTGCACAAACTACAATTTCTTTCAAAATATGCCCTTTAACATTTAAAAACAACCTGCCAAATGTCAAATCAATTTATCCATCCATTTTAAAGTTATCGGATTAAAACATTCAAGTTTTAAAAATTTCAACACCCTGTATTTCGAAAAGTAAATGTGCTAGACCCCTTAATCGCGAAAAAAAAAATTATGGAAATAATAGTAAAAATTTATCCCAACAAATTCAAGTAGATCACCAGCACTGCGAATACCAGCTTTGCATAGAATTTCAATATAGCATCGGTGGTTCAGTGGTTAGAATGCTCGCATTGCACGCGGGCGGTCCGGGTTCGAATCCGGGCAGGAGCATATTTATTATTATGAATCGCTGCTTCGTAAACGAGAGAGAGACTAAGGAGGCACAAGCACACAAAAGCAAGGCACATAACGAAGCAATGTAACAGAACGCAGCGTAACGTAACGCGTAACGGTCAGATCTTTTGCGTCGCGACCCCTGGTCGCTCAAACATAACCTGGCGTAAAGAACTAAAGTTCCAATAATGCTCAATTAACACTCGAAATAATTCTTTTTCTTCATATTTACCCAACAACGAGAACAGTTTTCTTCAAATGAGTATTAAAACTAATATATCTGTCAGATTTATGTACAATTTTGACAGATGACATCAGAAACACGGCGGAAAGTAACGATATAATCACCGTAGTGTAGTATTAAACTTTATAAAAACAATAAATAATTACAAATATCTTCCAAATTTTCTGTCCCCTCTTAGACTCTCCGATCTTTCTACGTCCAAATAGGGATATTACATTAAAACCCAACACTTTTGTGGGTGTTAGTGTTTTTAATCACCATAATTACAGTTGTTACAAAATTTTATCCGTAATGTCAGCGATATGATCTTCAGTAAAGCCGGTCGTCATGCGATGCCACAGCACAGCATTTCGAAAACAGTCATCAAACAGTCGAGATTGAGATAAAATTCAATACGGCTTTTAATAACCTCACTGAGGATTCGAGATTAATATCGGTAGTCGATTTTCTGTCCTCAAATGAGATTTCGGATATAAAATTCTGATATGAAATAGAAAGAGAATCTTTAAAAATTCTGAATAATAACAAACAACTTCAAATTGTGATGAATTATAGCTTTTCTTCAAATATTCGCAGTTAATTTATAACTAATAGTATTTATATACAGGGTGAATCGCCACCAATGGGTTGTAAGTTTGTACTGAAACGGGGAATTTTGAAATTTTTGTCCCATTTTGCCCAGTTGAAAAGGCTCAAAATAGAGGAGGAAGAAAAATGTAGATTTTGTGGCACGGAAAAAGAAATCTTCTTCCACATACTTGCTTATTACAAAGTAATTCAGAATCCTAGGCACAACACCTAGAAGATTATTAGTCAGTTAAAGCTTGCATAAATCCTAAAATACCTCAAGGAAATAGGACTAAAGGAGATACTAGTCTCTGAGGCTCTCCTGAGAAACTAAGTAGAAGTAAGGGGACAGAATAGATCTTCATAGTCTCGGTGGATGTCACTCCAATATACATACTTTGTTACTCAGAAGAAGGGTTTCGGTCGAATAAATGGGAATGAATGAATGGGACATGTCTAGTGATTTCATCCACATGTTCGTTACTGTTTGGTCCTCGTGCCCTAGGCTACCATGACCTTACAATGGTCTCGTATGCAATCCCATACTAGTTTAAAGTACACCTCTACGGCATCGATTGTCTACAGTCAACAGTGTAGTTTAGCTGTCTGTGAAGATGGTATCTGAACGGTATGTATTTTCTTGCCTTGTGATTTCTTCAACGCATTGGTGAATCGCCGTCTCTTCCGTTGTCTCTTTCGTTGTCAATGGCAAGTGAAAAAGCCTACTTTTCAATGTGATTGTAGAAAATAGTATATTATTTTATATGGAGGAAAAATAATACTTTTCATAACGCGCTCGTGTTTAACAGCCGAACGAAATGAGGCTGGATCATTTTTTATAAGTGTACCAATTTTTCGCTAAACGGTTCTCAGTTATTTTTATTTGCCAAAGTTGTTTCAAAAACTGAACAAAAATTATTTTTTATCGAAGCTGTGCTCCTTGTGTAATGTTTCCAAATAATTCTTGTACCTCCGTCTATGAACATTTCAACAAATTAATATATGGAATGCACTATCATTTTATGCATCTAATATGTCGAAACATTTATATGCAGGTATTGTGTGTGGGTTCATTCATAGTGTTTGAGGTTAAGATATTAAAATTGTCACACTTACTATAAATTATTCTATCAATACAAAACAAACCTACACGAATTCCATACAATCGCTTTAATTGTTGTCGATATATTAAAACATAAACGTAAATTAAACGCTGGAATGTTCAGGATTATAAGGATTTTTTTTGGTTTGGGAGAACCTGTACATGATTATTTTTTGCCTTGAAGTAAATTCTTTTTCAGTTGACACCCTGTAGAGATAATTAAGCAATTATATACATTGCTGTAGGAGTTTTTATCGTTGTCTAGGGTATTGATGGTGTAGATACT
>CAJUYH010004373.1:0-27571 GCA_910591685.1 Galerucella tenella
TTGTCCTTTCTATATAGACTATATTATTTCACAAAGTTTTCTCATGCAGCATAAAAAAATCAGGGCGTGAAAGACGGAAAATGATTTCAAATTGTCTAATTGAAATATTTTTTAGGATCATTAAAAGTGAACATTGCCATTTTCCCGAAGGAAAGCTGGTAGTACTTAATTCTGGTTGGAGGACGCATACCATTTCCGATGGACAGGTTTCAAGTGATTGTCCAGAACCGTATTTAATTCCCGATATAGGAAACTTATCACCATCTGTCACTTTAGGTGCACTTGGAAGGCCTGGGTAAGTTGTGGTAAAAGGTGAATTTTAAGTTTATTCAATTTATTTAACTGGAGTATATATATTGAATATTTGCCACATTTTTTTAAGTGAATATTTTATTTTAGAAATACAGCATATTTTCTGTTTTTGGATATATGCAAGCCCAAACCTGGTGAAACGGTGGTGGTGACAGGTGCCGGTGGAGCAGTGGGTAGCATCGTCGGTCAAATAGCTAAGATAAAAGGTTGTAAGGTCATTGGAATTGCAGGAACGGAAGAAAAAGGTGAATGGATCACAAAAGACCTTGGATTTGATCATTTTATCAACTACAAAACAAAAAACATTGACGAAGAATTAACAAGACTTGCTCCAGAAGGAATTGATTGCTATTTTGATAATGTAAGTGACATTTAGGACATAGGTACATGGTGGTGTTTCATTGAGAATTGTCTATTCACCAACTTCAAATATTCACAGTGAATTTATTATGAATCATTAGCCTATATTTTTGACACTTTCTTTGTTCATATACGGCAAACAGTTCACATTATATTATACTAAAGTTCATTTAAAAACCAGGAGGAGTAATTTGAAAAGCCTTATTCACCACACTGAAAGTTACCAGATTAGTTACTAAAGGGTGTGTTCCGAAAACGTAGTCAACAGTCGTGTTCCAAATATATTAAATATGCCTTGATAGCAAAGACTTAATCATAAGTCGATTTCTCCTCTGATCTGCAGTATATTTCTCAGATGTACCTACGCATTGAACAAAATGTAAGACTTTTTCCTGTTTCGTTTATTATTCAAACATAAGAAGATTCAGATTCACATCGACAACAAACCAATTATGGTCAATGTTGATGGTGGAGAATTACAGATACTCAAGTTACTTTAATTATATTTATTACAATTAAATTGAAAAAAATATGACAATTGATAATGTTCTGGCAATAAAAATACTACAAAATTAATAGCTTTGTAGAGCAATATGCTGTATTAATTTAAACATTTCCAACAGTTATCTTTATGTTGCCGGATTAAGTGTAATAAACCACTTTCCAAATACTTCTGAGATACCTTCTTCCTTCTTTTTAACTTCAAAAACCAATAATGTATTTTCTACCAAACCCATTCTTTTCTATATTGTTTTATATCTTCCATGGCATGTTCTTCCGATGAACTTTGACGATTTCTTCCCAAATATGTATATAACAAATAAATAGTACCTACATTTGACTCGTCAACAGGTGACACAGATAAATTTAATTTGTTTCAAGAAAGTCTGAACGTTTCTTTGAAGCTTGCAAAATTTTGTCCAGCACAGATAACATGTTTGTTTTTCGAACGACATTTTTTATTCACTCATCACAATTTTTCAAAAGTCCTGGTATTCCACCAATATTGTCTGCACTGTATAATGTTCCTCTACTTCAGTATTCCTTTAATACTCGCTAAACCGAATTTACTACTTTAAAAAAAATGTAAAGTAATAATGTACCCACTGCTTGAGAATATTTTTGGTTTTTCATCCAATATTTATTTATTTATCTGTCAGAACTATCAAAAATGAAAACTATCAGCTGATGTCAATATTAAAAAGTGTTGTGTGAAACTGGGCTGAATCTGACCAATCAGAGGTCTACAGAATTGCCAACTTAAATTCAAATCACTCCTCCTGATTTTTAAATGAGGTATAAGTAGAAAGTAGATTATTACCTCTGGCGTGCGGTGGAAATAAATACTTCCTTTCCACCCTACAATCTACATCACAGTCGTTGTAATTATCAGTATCCTATGTAAATTATTCGCCCAGTCTGAACATAAAATATTAAAATCATATTCTAATATTTATAATAAAACACCCTGTATCTTAGAAAAAAGGAATATTTTACTTAGGAGTTCTAGGTTAAATCCTCATATTTTGGACAATTCCCAATAAAACATTTTGTTTAGAGTAAAACTTTTATTCTTCAATACTTGCCCATTTTTTAATGTTATTATCTTCTGTAAGTTCCTTGTGGCATTATTTATAATTTTTTGTCTTATTTTTTGGGAATCAAACCACAATAATGTTTTTTATTTTTTTATTTTGACGTTTCGGAAGCGTTCCAGCTACCTTTGTCAAGAAGGTTTTCTTATGATTTATCATTGGAATAGTTGTTAATCGATACACACTTCAATACACAAAATCACCAAACTGAGTCATACATATTTTGAAAACAAAAATAATCATACACAAAAAAGTAACAACAAACGCGTTTTATTAACAACATTTCCAAAATAAGCGAAAAAAGCGCTATCCCAATAAAAACCGTTCCTGGAACGTGCACTTCACTCATTATTGATTGGCTAGTTGTTAAAATTTTTTCGTTGTGTCAGATAGGGACCAAAATAGTTATTTATGATATGAGTGTTAAAAGTGAGGTTTTATTTTGTGAGTGAAAACGTTTGTGAAATGAGCGGAGCGAATTGAACAATTTCACGAACAAAATAAAATCACTTTTAACACAAATACCATACAATGTTTTTTGTACAACTTCCCTATTTTGATAATGAAACGAGCGAATTTGCAATGACAAAAAATTCAAAATGCATTTTAGTATTCAAATAATCAAAAGATTGTTGTGAATGGCAGACGTTGCCAACGTTATGATTACTAACAAATGAGAAAAGACGCTGTCATTTGAATGGAGTGCTAAAAATATTTTTAACACTAGTGTTAAAAGTATTTTTAACACGCTGCTATGTAAACAATCGTTTTTAACATTGTTTGCTATCATTAAAAGTGTCACTTTTAATGACAGTTGTACAAAAATTATTTTATTATTAGTTAATCTTGACAAAGGTAGCTGGAACGCTACCAAAACGTCGAAATAAAAAAATAAAAAACATTATTGTGGTTTAATGTCATTGTCTTATGTTCGTTTTGAATATTGTATCGAATTAAATAGCCTGATGATTGGTCATCAAAATTCACGAGCGAAGTACTATTAGTGGTCAATGATTATTGAATTATCCGTTAGAGCAACAAGACACATGGCAAAGCTTAGCATTCTGCTCAGTTATCAGATGATGCAGAATACCATGAATTGGTCTATGGTCAATTCTGTAGATTATCTCCACTCACTGGATAGCTTTTGTCTGATCTTTGCATCGAATTTAAATGGAATACAATCGAAACTTTAACTTGTTATAGGTGGGTGGTGAAACTGCTTCTATTATTATAAGGCATATGAATTCACATGGAAGAATAGCAGAAGTTGGAAAGATTTCTACTTATAATGAGGTCAATCCTAAGGACTATAGTAAGTTTTTAAATAAAAGTTTTGTGGATAAATTAAAAGAATGTTGACATTTTGTTTCAATGAAGATATTTGTTCATGAAATTGGTCAAAATAAAGTTTGATATTGTTTTTTACAGGTGCTGAAAATGAGAAAATAATAAAAGAAAGAGAACTAACAGTACAGCAAGGTCGAGTAATTAGCAATACCCACCAGTGGATGGTTGGTATCTATCAAATACAAGTATGGATCCAGCAGCAAAAACTGAAGTACAAAGAAACTATAACCGAAGGCTTTGAGAATATGTTTGAGGCTTTCTTGGATATGTTACATGGTGGTAATATAGGAAAAGCTATAGTTAAAGTTTAATTTAATTTTGAAATAATTGAAATTGTTTGATATCAAACATTTATTTTTAATAACGTATAATATTACGTATAAGGATTTAGATAGTGTTTATATGTTTATTGTTTTATATGATCAAAATAAGTATTTTGGAATTTACTACAAACTATTTCTAAAAGTAGCAAATCACTCCATAATAAACTTTGAATGCAAATAATCATCTTTTATTTATCCTATTAATATTAAATAATTTTATTTTAATAACAAATACTGTCTGTCTCAAAGACCTTTCAAAATTGTAAGAGAATTGGGAGAACATTTTTCGTATAAGTACAAGTGAATTGTGGAAATCAAATCAAGATATTAAAACTCCAAACTGGAAAGTCTTCCACTGTTTTGACATTTTACATATTTTTTCTTTTAAATTGAGGAAACAGGATTTGTCACTTTCACTATAAAATACCTTTTCATGGTATTCTGTCACATTATGAATTATAAAATAAAATTTCCGCTTAGGATCTTTTTCTTCATACATGTTTTTTGTTTTAATGTTGTTTGTTCTATCCCTGTCTTTTCTGTTGATATGAAAGGAAAAAATGATGAATTTCAATGCGAATTGGATAAAACGGAAATTGCTTTTGATGTTTTGTAGGTTGTAAAGTAAAGCCCAACCTTCTTTATGGGTCTTTTATAAATTATTAAGATTTCCATAAAAGAAATACATATATTATTCTTATTATTACATTTGTCAAAATCCATTTCATCATCAAGACACGGATATTATGTACATCCTGTTAACTAGACTCTCATTTATTATATTCAGCATTTTTCTATTATGATTGAGACAGGAAGATGCCTCTAAACTGTTGAGCATCAGACGAGGCGGCAACTATTTGTGCTTTGTTTACTCAGCGCTGTCAAACGTAACAGATATTTTATTATGTCATTTTTGGCATTGCCAAAGTCATGAATTGAGTTACGCTCTGCTTTTTAGCACAGAATACAACATCCCAAGAAGAAACGAAGCTTGTGCTTTCTTTGTTGTAAGCTTTTTGATTATTTACATATTTTTTTGTGTTTTGAACGATAAAATTTGTTTACAAAATTACATTTATTAGTTATGGCGCCAAAAACTTGTGCAATTCGTGGCTGTCATTCAAGTGATGGATGATAAAAATTGAAAAACACAACAAAACTTAGATATCTATGGAGAAAAGACTGTCGCTTCTTTTTTATAACTTCATTGTCACAGATATCAGTACATTTTCTCTGGGTGTAAAATTTAATTCAGAATCTGGTGCAGTGTAACTTTTAAATATACCTAAATAATTAAAATTTTATAGTCAAGCACCATACTTATTGAAATTCTTTATCATCATTAACTGAAATTCTTTCTATTGTAAACTGATATTATAAATATATAATCTATTATTATTGTATTGGTTTTTGGACTTACCCTATCCTACATATAGTGCTATTTAAATACATACTCACACATATAATTTTGATAACAATATAGAAAATAAGAATCATTCGGTTAAACGATAGCTCATTATTTTCAATAATGGGTACCTACTCCAAAAATAGAAGCTTAAACTTATATTTATATATTTTTGACAATATTTGTTGAGCTGTTAAATTAATTTAACAATTAAAAATTTGCCGAAGCAAGTCATAAAAATAAACAATTATTATTATCCACTTTTTTGCGTGTAGTTAACATTCAATTTACATTTGTTGAACAATTTTCTCAGTGTTACTTGATCCGTTATCTGTCAAAGTCAGTTTGAAGGTCACGAAATTTTGTTCCCAAAACATCAAAGGATTTACGCCGGCTTTCGTTTCTTGTTTGGCTGGTGTATTCTGTGTTTTTAGTAATAAACAATGACTTTGACAGGTCGGCTATATTGTTCGGGAGGACAACCGATCATTTGGATTGAGCTCTGTGTGTTTTGGCATGTGCTGTAAGTCAGTTGGTTGTCAGATAGGCTTTGTAGAACAATTTAAATAATAAAATCTTTACAACAGTAACTGTATTGGATTAAATGATAATTAAAAAGACGACGAAGAAAACGGAATGTGATTTCAACGGAAGTCTAGAGCAACAGTTTCAGGTGCACAGAAAGATCAGTTAAATAGTCAACTCGTTTGGTTAAAACAGCCTGATCTCTTGCTCGCCTCATCCAACACAACGATGGCATTTTAGATAATTTCAAGAACTAATCGTAAATTAAAGTTAATCATCCGTTGTTTACTTGTAAACAATGGAAACTGAGAAGATTGTTTGCCTCCCAGCATAATATGGCCGACCTGTCAGTGATGACATTCTGGAATGGTCTATAATAATGGAGTAGTAGTGAATAATAAGAGGATTCTATCCATTTCAACATGTTTTGTATTTGGTTCCAGCCGTTGAACCTAGTTGAATGCGCCCATTAAATTTATTATACAGTACGTTCAGTCAGAGGCATCAGAACCTCAGACTTTTTTGAGTTATTGGTTGTACCATTTATGTTTGTTACATAAAAATTCAAATTTTGCCAAGAATGAAGAGTCCAGCTCGTCAAACATAGGAAGACTCGCGAATTTTAAAATATGGCCACGTACCTATAGTACGGAATGATCAACGGCTGAATTCATCAGATGGTAGAGGTGGCTTAGATTGGATTACAAAGGGGTGTTTTGTGTCTCAATATACCGTTTCTCCTTGATAGTAACAAATAAATTTATCAAATATATCAATTCTTTTCCATCTATTTTTAGCAGAATTTAAGAAAAGAAAATATAACTTTTGGATCACTCAGTAATAACAAATCTATTCAAGTGACTTTATATTGGTATTCTACAACTACTTTTACCAGGCTATTCATCACTCTGGAAGCAATTTTCCCAAGAAGTAACAAAATCCATTAAAGTTCCGATTTGAGTGGACCACAATTTTCCATTTTACGGCCTTGACTTGAATTATAGAAAAGCTCGACTATGCGATATGTTTCAACGTGCTCCAGGAATTGAATGCCTTGTCTAGCTCCTGAATATTTCAAAGTATAAAAACACCAACTTTTGTTTTCCAAGTTTGGGTTATTCTTAATGGGCATTTTCAATATATATTCTAATCTTGATATATACTGATATTTTTACAACTTTGATTCGAATAAATAGGCATTATCGTTACATTTACATTGAAAAAAGGTAATTACTCCTCTCCTGTATGATGTCCATGCAACCACATTATTGAATTTCAATAACTCTATTGCATTAAGAAGATGGGCAACTTTCAACTATAAATTATAATTACTTTTTATATTTTTAGTGAAAACCATAAAATCGCATGCGCCAAAAATGTTTCAACTGTATTTTCACGTTTCTTTTGATGCATGTTTTAGCAGTTTTTAATTTAGTTCAGTTTTTAAGTTTGATAAATCTCTGGAAGGTTGAGTCTATCTTCATCCATAAGGTGCACAAGCGAAGATCGTAGCAACTGTAGTGAGACTCAATCAGCAGCCAGAGAGTAGCACATAATGTGTTTATCCTGTTCTAGCCAGTGACAATATTCGGCAGGATGGAATTCTATGAGGACTAAATTGTTGTATAACAGTCGAATAGCGTTGTTTTAAGTACTGTTTCTTTTTATCAAGCCTTTTGTTGCGATAATTTTGTTTTTTTAAGGAAATTGTTGTATTAAATGATTCTAAAGAGACTTTTACAATATATGCTATAACGCATTATACGATCATTTCTTTTATAAGCAAGTTTATACAATATCAAAAATATCATTTCATAAGACTTTTATACCTATTGTATGAAGGTTCTATAATATACATAACTAACAGCTACAACATTATAAAATAGTTACTTAAGCTTGTCTTATTGAAGCTGTATAATGTTGTATAATAAATATTGTATATCATTCAATTGCGTTGCATTATAAAACACTTTTCAGTTGTATAGTGCCTAAATATTCTTCGTTATAAAACAGTTATCGTATACCGTTCCATTTGACAATAAAATATTGTTTAAGGCATTTCTTTGGGATAAAATTGTTTAAATAAGCAATTCTTGTACTGCTATCGCCGCCATTATAAGCAATTGAGTTGGAAACATGAAACTATATTGAAAAATGTGACTTTATTATTATTTAGAGAATTATATTGTGAAAGAATTATCCATATGAAGTGATGAACTATTAAAATCATTAAAAAAAAGTATTTTAGGATATTCTATTTTATTATTTTTTCAAAGTATCTACTTGAAACTTCACTACTTGCGGCCCAAGTCGTTTTGATAAGTCTCCATTTCTTCTGATATTCTTCACTAAAAAATGAAATGCTTTTATAAACTGCTAGATGACAAAATGTTTCCATTGTGCTCGAAATAACAGCATTATGAAAAAAAATATTGCATTATACAACCATTTTGTAAGACCTTCATAGAGCCGCTTCAATCCCATTTTATAGATGTGACTACATGACACACTATTAAATCATTTTATAGTAGCTGTATAAATGATTATAAAACAGTCGATTAAGAGTTGTATAAATGTGTATTAAACAGTCATATAAGAGTTGTATAAACTTTTAATAGAACTGTTATACTACCAAACAGTTGTAAAAAATGGGCCCTTTTCAGTTGTATAAGGATCATTTAATTGTTTTGTAGACCGTTATAAGAATTTTAGTATCTTGCTACTTGGGCTGGCACCACTGGCACCATTTTGCCCATATGATAGTTTAGCCTGCAGTAGCCAAAATATTAGATTACAGGTGGATCAAATTACTGTGTGAACTCCTTCTATTTTATATTTTTGCCCAAAAAATCTTGGATCCAAAGAATCCCAATATTATTCGTTTCAAAGCTTGATCTGTAACCTCATCTCCAAGTAGGCCTTGTTCCTGGTAATTAAGGCCTTTGAGTACAATTACCCCACAAATGCATCCCCCATCTTATATATGCATTATTGCAGAAGATCTTCTTTTATTATAAAACTTTAGCTATACGGAGCTGGAAGAGGTTTCCACTTAGTTCACTTGTGTCATTATCAAACGTAGCAGCAAGTATGTTTGGCTGCTTTGTAACAGATAATTGAGTTTGTTATGTGTGAGTATCTTGTGCTCCTTCACTTGCCTTTCAAGTATGTTTATAGGAACTTATTTGTGAACACTTCGAGTGTAGTTGAAATAAAGATAAATTGAAACGGTATCTAAAGATGCTGAACTTGATTAGACAACTCAGAAGTGGAAGCAAAATAACTGAAGTGGATGAGATGAAAAAATTAATATTAAGTAATAGTTATTCACGTAACTAGTTATGAAAAGAGCGATATTGTTCAACAAGCGTAGTATTTGCCAAAACGAGCGCTAGCGAGTTCTGTAAATTACGCGAGTTGAACAATGTCGCTCTCTTCATAACGTGTTTACGTACAACGTTTTATCTAATTCCGCGCTCTCATAATATTCAATAAAATCTTCAATTACAATGGTAATATTAAAGTAGATTCAAATGGTGTTTAAAGTATTGTTACTATGAAGTATTCACCCAGAAAATTGACTTACTTCAAATAACTGTGTCCTTAATAATGTTTTTTTCAATGTTTATAAATCTTAAAATACTATTGAATTAAAATTATGGGGTACCTAATTGTCAGTTCAAATAAAGAAATAATTGTCAGTTTTGACAGTACCTACCTAATTAATAAATTATTCATTCAAACTCATGCAGTATCTCTATGTTGAAACTCAAAAAGTTACATAACCATTTTTCATAACTGATATGTGAAGGTTATGAAAAATGTGACGTTACCTAACGTCAAGGAGTGACTTAAAGTGTCACATTTGATAGTGGAATTGGATAATAGATATTTACGTAATTAGTTATGAAAAGAGCGATATTGTTCAACAAGCGTAATATTTGCCAAAACGAGCGCTAGCGAGTTCTGCAAATTACGCGTGTTGAACAATGTCGCTCTCTTCATAACGTGTTTACGTACAACTTTTTATCTAATTCCGCGCTTTCATAATATTCAATAAAATCTTCAATTACAATGATAACATTGAAGTGGAATCAAATGGTGTTAGAAGTATTGTTACTATGATGTATTCACCCAGAAAATTGACTTACTTTAAATAACTGTGTCCTGAATAATAATGTTTTCAATGTTTATAAATCTCAAAATACTATTGAATTAAAATAATGGGTTAATTGTACAGTTTAAATAATGAAATAATTGTCAGTTTTGACAGTACCTACCCAATTAATAAATTAT
Organism: Galerucella tenella; assembly: GCA_910591685.1. NCBI lineage: Eukaryota > Metazoa > Arthropoda > Insecta > Coleoptera > Chrysomelidae > Galerucella > Galerucella tenella. Next base: position 10,167 of record CAJUYH010004373.1, read on the forward strand.
TCTTTGAAACTCATGTGGTATCTCTATGCTGGAACATAAACAGTTACGTAAAGTTCTTACAATAATATAATAATATAATAATATTGTAGCCTGATGATGGTAATTAATGTACCGAAACTAGTAGCATCTTAAGTGTTCTTTGGTGGACTATAATAAAAATTTATTGTGGTTTGGACTTTGTTTTTATTGAACCATTTGCTTGGATAACTTTATTTGTTGAAAACATATTATCATTGAAGCATTTTAAAATAAGGTCGCTAAGATGAATTTATTACTATAAAAAAAACGTTATGCATTAAATGGTTCTTCCTAAAATATCCTTTAATCCTATTGGCAAATCCCGCCTATGACAGAAACAGTCAATTTAGGTTGTATACGTGAACAATATGCGTACATGGTCCCTGGTTAAACTGGTTTCGTCGTTTCAGGGTATCTTACGTGTCTGGAATTCGTGATCTTGCCTAATTAGACCCTATATGCGATACACCACCGCACAACCCCTTTGTATCAAATCCCCACCGCCGAACACGATCTACTTGATAATATACTTAACGATTGGTAGCGATGATATCCATAGAATAGCTGGTTTCTACACCAGTTTGTTATGAAGGCAAATTTGTTCCTGTGGTTATATTGAATGTACGAGATATACTAATTCTATAATATTGATCAATAGAACTCTGAATTATCTTACTGAATTCATTAATTAACTCTGAATTATTAATAAGTTAGTAGAATTGAAAACTGTTACAATAATTAGGCATACGACATTTGATAACCTCAAACTCCAGACGGTGTTACGCCGATAGACCACTCCAGAACAGCTGACTGAAACAGGTGGGCCTCCAATCAGTTTGAGTATTTTGACATATGAGGTAAGTCAGCTGATTGTCAGACAGACTTAATAGAACAATGACAATGTAATATTATATAGGTCAATAAAATAATAAAGACTTTACACATATCACATGGCGCAGTCAGTTAATTAAATAATAATTAAATTGCCAGACGCCAGATTCAGATGCACAGAAAGATCGAAGTGGAAAGTGGTATTTGATACAGGAGACTTTCCAGCATCCCAATCCGTAGATAATCCCTGCACTGTTTGGATTGCACTGAGCGTAAGTCTTGCTTAGTGCTGCTCCTGTAGATTTTGATATTCGTCCACGATCTGTGTGCATTTCATGAAATAATGTACATACCTCTTGTTGAGTCCGCATCCTATCGCCAACAACAATCTTTGATATTACAATTTTCTCACACTCACTCTGACATAACAATTTGTTAATACAATATGATAAATTAGAAAGAATATCGAAAATAAACATCTTTCGCTAATGCTACTTGTCACAAACATTTACAACTCTGTGTGATTGTCAATATAAGAAACTGGCCTACTCATTATTTACCTTCCACTACTGTCCGTCAGTTAATTTAGGATGTTTACTGAAAAATATTCTAATTGGATAAGCCTCTATTAAGATGCTAAATTTCAGATTTCCTAAGAGAGTGGTGCAGAAATAATGTTCTCTCATGAATTGTAGGTCTGAAAGGAGGAATTTATTTGAATTGACGGAATTGAATTACTATACATTAACTATCGTCTTTAATAAACCTAAGTGAATTTACATAAAATTATTAAATATTGATTTGAAATAAATATGCAACTAGAGAAGGAGCGTCTTCTATTAGGGAAACTAGTGAGCAAATATGATACCAACCGCTATAAAAATGATGTGGAACTGTAGCAAAGTTTAAACTTTATTTTAAGTTATTTATCATGATTAGTTTGATGTTAAAAGAATGAAAAAACTTTGTTGAAATGCTGAACCAATAATATGATCAATATCTTGTCATGGCAGAGGGCGAGAGTCTGAATCCACTGCCAAAAACAATGTGCAGAACAATAACAGCCACTCATAAACCTTGCATACATTCTCGAGTTCATGGCGTTCTATTGGTTGTTATATCTCATTTTGTGGTATGGAAGATAAATGAGGCTAGGAGGCAAAAATGAAAGACATCCGTTTTTTTGTTGACAGGTGACAGGTATATCGTTCACGTCACTCACTAGATTATTATCACATTTTCGAACTTGATGCAAAAATTCTTCATCATATTTTCATATAAGATGGACTTTAAAATGGAACAGATTTTGATAAACTTGAATTCGAGTCTATTTATAAGATGCGACATAAGGATTTCTGTACAAAACTGTCAAACGCGAGCTAAATTTTTTACCATATAGCGTTCATAAAAAATAACAGATTTGGAAAGGTCGTTGAGAAATAAGTTCAAATGCACTTGTAACTTTCTTGAATTCGCTTTGGTTTATTGAAAAAATGTATGATTATTATTTTTAAAAACAAGATCCGGCTCGAAGGACCATTTTCAATGTTGCGTCACTCTTTGATTCCAACACTAAAGTAGGGTCGACCTTTTAAACTGTCGAAATTCAATAGACCATAAACTCATGGGTGCTGGTATAAAAAAACTTTTATTGTTTTTATCCCTTTGTAAACAAAAAACCTAACTGATTTTAATATAAGTATTTAATAACAAAATCTAACTAATAAAAAATTAACAAATTATGTATCATTCTCAGATTATAAAATCCAAAAACAACGAAAGAACAATAGCTGTGACTTTACTCCTATAGACTATAACACACATACATAATACTCAGGCCTGTCATTCACTCTTAATTGAAATGACTACAACTAAGCAAATTATTTTTCATACAATACCAAAATAATCAATTAAATCAAAAATTAGCAAAAACTATGAAATTAGGTAAAGTAGACACTTTTTAATAATTTGTCTCTTTAATAAATTTGTTTGTCTTGACGAAGAGTAACAAAAATTAGAAAACCACTTATCTTGAAATTGTTAGCAGAGCTGTAACAATCTTAAAATCCAATAAACTTTCATACAATACGGTGCGGTGTGCCGGTTGACAAATATGTATGAGTTATTTACTCAATTTGAAGGTTCCTTGTAAATGCAGGTAACACTACTATCATAAATAACTTTATGTTAACTAAAGAGGTGGAAATTATTATTTTTTTACAATATTTTCTGAGGGTGGGAATTATTTTACATTTTTTCTATTTTTTCTCAGCGTACAAATTTTTTAAAAACAATATCCGGCTCGAAGGACCATTTTTATAGTTAACATAAAGTTACTTATGATAGTAGTGTTACCTGAATTTACAAGGAACCTTCAAATGTAAGAAAATTAAAAGTGCATTTGAACTTATTTTTCAACGAACTTTCCAATCTGTTTATTTTTTATGAACGATATTTGGTCAAAAAATTATCTCGCGTCTGACAGTTTTGTACAGGGATACCTATGTCGCATCTTATGAATAACACAGTGTATATCATTGGGTTTCGGAACAAGCAAAACTTTTTATTATGAATAACATTTTTCACTTGCGCATATCATCCGTGGACACACTGTATGTGAAGTTAACATATTTGGAATACAACCATCTGCAATCCAGTCTTGAATCTTCCTTCGATAGTTTACTAAGTAATCTCTGAATTTCTTGACGAGGGTTTGTTAATAGACGTCAGCCGTGGTTGCGTTTACAACTGTTTGAATGACAAGTGAAAAGAAGGAATGCGTGTTATGTAGGCGTTGCGAATACTCATACATTTTCTATTTCATACTGTTTAATTAGAAGGAGGTTGAAGTTTGCAATTTGTCGCTATGCTTCAAGTTAAACACATACTTATTCAGTTGTAATGGAAATATGCAAATTATTAGACATTTATATAGCATCCAGATTAGTATCAACTGAGATAAGTTGGAAATTCTATTTTTATAAGCAAATTTATATCAAATAAGAATAAATAATGCCAAAAATGAACAGTGACACCAGTTCTTGTCTCAAGCCATCATTTCTGCTCCGGGATACTTTATGTTAAAATTCCAAGAAACAAGTCAAAAAACGTCTCGATACGAGAATAGTTTTGTTCAAATCAATGAACTTCTCGTAGTCACTCTATGAGACATTAAACACTTTAGATTAGCAATTCAAGTATTTTCTTTCCTTTTTGGGTGCCGTTCTTGTGCCGGGACACTGCAGCCTATTGGCTTATTCTACTCTGCTCTCACATTTACTCCATCCAGCAATTCCCGACCGATAGATCACCTGGATGCATGCATATGCTTCAGGCGGTACAATACATTGGCCTCCCCGAAGATTATCTGTCTCCAGGAGTCCACACAGTCAGACATGACATCGGTTACGGTGGCAGTCTCCACGCCACAGATGCTCTTTTACCGGGGCATGGTCCGTTAGATAACCAGTAATAATTCCTAGCTTATTTCTACTGATATCCAGTAGTTTCTTCATCCCGTTTAACACACATGTCACCTTTGGAGGTCCTACTGTGTACCTGCTTTGGAGTGTTTCCCCACTGTAGGCTGTTGTTGGCTTTGTACCCATTTTTATTTGTCCTCGCACCACCTTCTTTGTAGTCCCAAAAACTGGTTCCATTCCTTCATATGTCTTTGCTTGACCTGTTCTGGCGAGTTCATCAGCTTGTAGAAATAACAAAAAAAAATTTGTGTTATGTACAGTCATGTGTGTTCTCATCATTTGATGGAATTACTTATTATGCTCATATTTCCGTATAATTTTTAGTTATAAAAATGAATATAGCATGTAGTATTATATAAGATGATGGTAATCATTCAAAATAAATTGTTTGTCATCTGTGAAAACTTCTAGAGGGTACGAATGAATTTTCTTGTTTAATTACAGTTTAAATATTCGTATTTTTACCGTAAAAAGTTCAATATTTCTAAGATAAATCCAGCCAACTGCTAAGCAATTTCGGCCCCATCTGTCTCTGGATGCAAACAGGATTAAACCTGCTTCACATTAATTTTATAACAAAAATTTACGAACATTCCGTTAAGGAATTAAAGTCACTCTGTTAAGTTTCGCTTATCAGGGGCGTACCAATTAACACCTAAAATTATTGAAACAAATCAATAAGCGGTTGGAAAGTAGTATGTTAAGTACCAAGTGTGTCAAAAACATTACTTTAGTCACGACTTTTCTGAGGCACGAGTGAAGCAAAGGTCACATGAATAATGTGTCTGCAAAGAGTAGTAGAATGTTGGGGTTTCTGATGAGGAATGGCAAACAATTCTCTTGTAATAATCTCAAAACATTGAACTGTTCTTTGGTACGTCCTCACTTTGAGTATGCCTCTGTAGTTAGTGTCTCCTTATTATAAATGTAACATTGTGAGAATTGAAAATGTTGAAATCAGATTTCTGAAATATATTTCATTCAAAATGGTTACGTATTTACAATTTAATTACCATAATATTTTAAACACTCTAAACCTAACTGATATCAAAACACGTCGTTTTCACTTTGATTTAATATTTTATTATTATAAAATCTTATCTTTTTGCATCAAATTAACCTTCTTGTTACTTCTCATAGAACTAGAAACCCTCCATTATTTTCAATAAAAAATCATAACACAAATTACGGTTACAACCCACCTGTTTCTAGAGGTTTGAGATGGTTTAATAAATATAATATTGATCCATTTGTTAACTCTTTAAGTATGTTTAAGAACTCAATTAGAAATGTATGCTTAGATTATTAGATTCTCAAACTAGTTCACTGTAATATTATAATTATTGTATTTACTTGTAATTGGTGAATCGGTTAAATAAATAAAAACGAAACGAGTGACTAAAAATATGACATTGATATCGATCATTGGAAATAGTAATCATCGTCATTTCGGCAGTAAGTAGGGTATAAGCAATAAATGAGAAAAAAAAAACAAAAAATATGTATAGAAATGGACTAATATACAAATTCTTCACGACGTTATCAAGCATAATTTGCTTTATTTATCGTTTTTACCAAGAAAAACGGTCAAGTACGGTATTTAATTGATAAAAAAATTTATTTTTCGAGTCGTTGGCTCTATATCACCACATTTTCGATAAAAAATGTTCAATCCAATGAACACTGACTGAAAGGATGCTATTACCCTTACTAATCGGGTAGTGGAGCAAGAGGGAGATTCAATTGAACAAAAACCAGCAATGTACCGCATATTGAATTCATAATTATTGCTCGATATATTTCAACACTACACGAACCATTCAACTGAAGCTGAAACAAACCTAATTCTGCGGCTGTCATATAGAGAAACACGTCTGTACTTGGTATGTTTTAGTAAATGTCGTAGGGTTCACACTGACATCGTCTGATTTAATAAATAATCCCAATAAAAGGATAATCTAATGAAATATACAGATTTTACTTTGTGTATTTCCACAAAAAAACACTGGGAAACTGATTATACATTGCATTTGGCTGCTCCACTGTAGATTTTTTTCATCTAAGAAGCTGATTCATTACATTTGGCTGTGCTAGTGTCTAATTGTCATTTCTTTTTAAAATAATTCACAATAATTTATTAGAAATACTTTCCTACGGATGTCGCTGTTTGAAATTTTATTTTTCTAGACCCTGCTGCCATTTTCTGAGATACATTATGGATTTTCTTCTCATTTTCCGGTAAACTGCCACCTGGCACTTTAGCGTGGAAGGCGTTCTTGTCGTACAAAATGGCATACACATACTTTTCTCTGTCCCGTTGGAATATAATTAACTGTTGTAACTTCGAAATGCTTTTATGTGAATAAAATATGACTGGAAATTGAATGGGATTTTTTACAATTGCCAGATTGCTGAATATTGAGAGTAGAAAATTTCAAGAAGTGAAAAAAGAGATATAAGGAGGAGAAAATTGAAAAATTTTAAAAGAAAATTTTAAGAATGAGACAACTAAATATAAACAAAATCAAAAAGAGTGGTCGAGTCGATATTTCATTCATTCAGTTCGCATCCTGGGACAGCTGTTTCGACCTTCAGGTCTCATCAGCCAGGGTTTCGAACTGAATGAACCAAAAATCAACTCGACTCTCATGATCAAAGAACATAGCGATACACTTAGGGTATAAGTGTCGCCATCTATACTACAAAACTGCAAATGGGTGTGGAGAAGGTATCGGTATTTCAATCACTACGCAAGAGGTTTGTCTTGTTATACATAGATGGTCGACCAAGCTATGCTGGTCTTTCTACCACCAACTCCAACTCATGTCTTGAGACAACTAAATATGAACAAAATCAAAAAGGGTGGTCGAGTCGATAGACCAGCATCCGAGGCCCACCTGATCTGTCTGTTAGTCACCCTGATCGGCCCCTGGGTGTGAAGTTTGTGTACCAAACCCATCCTTTTGACTTTTTCTTCTTTATAAGTTTAACATAATTGATTAGGGAAGCTTTGACTTGCATATATCACTGAATTTAATCATCTGTGTCTTAGATACTGGCTGAATGAATATGGATTTTCAAGTGCCAAAAACAGAAAAAAAAATCATTGCAAGTGTACATGATTTTTTAAAAATGTAAGATTAACTTCCTGGGTCACAAATTATATTTGACAAAAATAAAAATGATTCACCAATATTTTAGAACCAACTAATTTTTTCTATATATTATCCGTTTTGTTTATTTATATGAAACTGTTGACGTCGATTTTCCACAAAATACAACAGACTATAATTTTGCACATGAATGGATGTATATATATATATATATATATATATATATATTATATCGACGATAACCCCCATTTATACATACCAAAAACAAATATTGACAGAAAATACAATTCAACTTTCAATTTAGTTCTGCAGGACTGAATTTCAAACAAAACGAGTATATTCACATACAGTTCGCATAATAATTGTGAGACTCTTTTAATGGTAATTTACAAAATATACCCGCATCTGTTAGGGTTTTTTATATTCAAACGTTAATTTAACCAATCAAACATTCTAGAAAAAATTAAACACAAATAAGCTGTTATATTTATTCCTCCCTTTTTGCCCCAAATGGAACAGGTAGGGAATGGAGTTATCTTTTCAGTAATATTAAATTAGATATCAAATGCTGGCTAGCTGCATATTCAATACTATTCGGAGAGTGGTGTGAGAGTATGTATTAGATAGATTGAACAAGAATGGTGATGAGTCATACAATATAAGTCCAAGTAGTACTATTTGGTTTACAGTATTTAAATTATGTAGACAGGAAAGTCTGGTTGAAATTGATTGAAACTAGCACTTCTATCATAATAATATGTTAACCAAGACATGCAACTTAACCAAAAGTGATAGACCTTTATACTTAAATTTATGGATAAGAGACAATGGATTACACAATCCCACATAAGTAAGGTAGCTTGAGCTAGAGTTAAGACATCAAGGACGCAGCAGTTATTGAAATTCATACTGGGATCAGTGATATTGATGAACAAATGAATAAGTGAAAAAACCACCAGTGTATTTGTCATCAGTAAAAACACAAGACCTTTTTTATCGGATAAATTTCTCCTTGCAACGAGACAGTTTTGCCAATCACTAATTTTACGAGAAAAACTGACATGATAAAATCGCGACACCGAAGGTGGAGCGATTTTATCTAATGTCAGTTTTTCGAGCAAATTTAGTGATTGACAAAACTTTGAGTTGAAGAGGAATTTATCTGATAAAAGAAAAGCTCGAGTGTTTTTTGGCAAGATAAATTAACGACCGAATATATGGATGAACAACTTATAAGTACCTAACCAAACTTGCGACTCATTGTCATTGTGTAAAAGTCACGTCCGCTTACTAGATATTGAGGAAGGCGAGTTTTTATTTTACGTGTGAATATGACCGTGGTGTGAATATTGGGGATAATTATAATTAAGAATCGATAGTGATAGATGAAACTTATCTTTTGCACGGTAGATGATTTTCCATTCGGATATTGATGATTTAAAAATTTAATATGCACCTCGGCGAATAACTGTCTATTGTCTCGCTTGCTTGTTAGTCTCGGCTACGCCTCGAATATCAATTTACGGTCTCGACTATAATGGACAGTTAAAAACACTTTCTTGGTGTCAGTAATAATTCCAGCTAGCGAAATATGTTTAATCACAATTTAACAATCAGGAATTTTTGGAATAAGCTGTTTTTACGTCCTTTTTATGGAAGAATTCTGCGACAAAACAACTCAATTTGGCGGTATAACGTACTAATTTCGTGTTTGTTCTGACCAAAAATTTACATACATCCTCCACTTGTAGATCTGAAAAGTTACGAGCGCAAAAATTTACATATTATAGTACGGAGAATTAATAACCAACGTTTTTAAAAAGTTGAGTTCCACTCATTTTTCAATAAAATTTCATAAAATAGCAGCTCTACCAGTTGCGTGTAATGTAGGATGCATTAAGGGGAATCTATCGGCAGCGATTTGACAAAATATCGAAGTATTTTTGGCAAAGAATTTTGAAGTAATGGATGTATTGAAAATTAAGAAAAAAATATATCATGTAGATTAATGTTGAACTTAGAGTTCTCATTGAATAAAAACTTTGAAATGCTAACCAAATTTTGTTGAAAAAAATATGAAAAATACACATATTAAGCAAAGTTTAAGCCCTTGTAAAGAATTAAATATGGATTGAATGGAAAAACTAATTTATAGGGGGTCTTATTTGAAGCTTTATGAATACTATATAAAAATCTCAGAATCCTCAAATTACTTATGACCGTACAATTCCTTATTGAAATTCGGTTGCTACCACTAAAATATCGGATAAAAATCCATCTCTCGCTTTTCTATCTTTCTATGACTGACATTGTCTCTCTGCTTCGGTAGTCGCGTGCCGTTCCATTGTTGATACAACGCTCGCCGGTCTCCCAGTTCAGTACTGACGAAGCTTATAGAGTAGCACGTGAACCAAAATCCGCTTGGACCGCTTGGCTACCTACATGTTGCGGAGCTTTCATATTTCTAATAAAATTTTCGTTATGTGAACTTAAACGTGAGGACGTAGGAAAACAAAAAAATATACAAAGCATAATTGTGCAAGGTCGAATTTGGTAGATGCCCCTTAAATCCCCCTTGTTTCTGTCGTACTCCTATAGTAGAGGGCATGTACTATACATCTTGATGTTGATGAAATACACTCAGGTGCAGAAAAAACGGGCCACCTATTATTTTTTCAAAATCGGCTTAATTTGGTTATTATTTTGGTTTTTAAATTATATTTTGTATTCTTTATCAACAATCGACTTCCTTCTAAATACAAAAAGTTGGAATACATGTGTATTTTCTCGTTTTACATAAAAAAAAAAAAATTGGAAAATTCTAATTCAAAAGTTCCATATTTCATTCATACAATTCGAAAGGAGCTTATGTGTTTTCAATTGTTGGGCGGTTGCTAGGCAATTTTTTGTTAATGTTAATATTGTCGATATCAACGTTGACAATTTTAAAGTTTTTATTATGGTTTTAAGTGCTGAAGATTGTGCTAAAGCAGTAGCTCTTGTGGAAGATGGTCGAAGCCAAAGATATGTGGCTCGATTACTCAATGTTAGTCGTTCTACCATTCAAAAGGTGTTACAACGATTTGGGGATACTGGAAGAAACACAAGAAGGCCTGGTAGTGGTAGAATACGGGTAACTACCGCTCAAGATGACAGATTTATTGTACTAAATTCTCTAAGAGATCGTCATTTGATTTCAGTACAGACAAGAAATCGACTTCTGGAGGTTCGTGGTAAAAATGTAAGTAAATGGACAGTTCGCCGAAGATTACAAGAGGTTGGGTTAAAAGCTTTTAGGCCATCAACTAGGCCTAAGTTACTTCCACGTCACCGGGTAGCGAGATTGCACTTTGCTCGTGAACATAGCAATTGGAATCTTATGCAATGGAGTAATATACTCTTTACCGATGAGTCAAGGTTCTCGCTACATTCACCAGACGGACGAAAACGAGTATGGAGACGAAATGGGGAACGATTCCAAGAATGTGCTTTTAGCCCTGGGCTGAGTCATAACGGAGGTTCCGTAATGGTATGGGCAGGCATATCAAGTGAAGCCTCTACGGAATTAGTGTTTATCAATGGGGGCTCACTGACTGCACAACGGTATATTGAGGAAGCTTTGGTATATCCATTTATTGGCGATAGCTTTATCCTGATGCAGGACAACGCTAGAACTCATTCAGCGAGATGCGTCAGTGAATACTTGACAGAAGTTGGCATTGAAAAAATGAACTGGCCAGCATGTTCTCCGGACGCAAATCCTATAGAACATGTGTGGGACATGTTAGGCAGACGTGTTAGAAGTCGTGCTATAGCACCAACCTCACTAAATGAGCTTCGTGTAGCTTTTCAAAGAGAATGGGAGAATATTCCTCAGAATGCAGTTCGTGAGCTCATTAGTGGGATGCCACGCCGTATGCAAGCAATAATTAGGGCTAGAGGAGGATATACCAAATACTAAAGTCTATTTTAGGTGTTAAATTTTGTTTTCTGTACCTCTAAAGTTTGCTGTTGTTAACATAAATTTTACTTAGTGTACATGTATTTTTCCTTTATTTATATCATTGTTTATTAAGTTCAGTTTAAGTAACATATTCTTGTCTTTTTATACCAGGAGGAAGTCCTTTGTTGGTAAAATATAAAAAGTGTAAGCCAAAAGCCAAAATAATAAACAAATATAGCCGATTTTGAGAAAAAAATAGGGGGCCCGTTTTTGCACCTGAGTGTATATGGTCGACAAGGGATGTTGTATAGTCTCCCTCCCATCAAAATTCTTGCGACATCAGTTTTAAAATGGTATGGGAATGGATGAAGGACACTCAATGAAGAACCTCAAATTTCTCCAGGAAATAGGACTAAAGCAGCTACTGATCTTAAAGAATTCCCTCAGAAATTAGTAGAAGAGAAGGGGCATAATAAATATTTTAGGCCCAGTGAATATCACTATGTACATTCATCTCAAAATAGAGAGAGCAATAATTTAGGCTCTGGATTTGACGTTTAAAATATTCTGATATCATGATAAATTTGGCATCAGTGCCAAAATAGTTATATATCCGTTATTTTTTCAAAAGTTACAGCTATCCACCATACTATTATAAGGCCTACAATAAAGTATGTAAGTGCTCTTTCGTATTTTTTGCCGGTCACAGCTTTTGCCATTCCTTTGTTGCCCATTAAGTGGATAAAATGGACTTTCAGCCATTTTGTAAACCTTTTAACCCATTACAACAGTACTAACATTATTAGAGTGAGCGGTTTCTGCGACGTAATTACTTAATTGAAAAATAATAGTATGATTGAGATAAAATTATTGAGAAGCAAAACAGCTACATTCCTATTAGTTACATCTTTGGCTATCCCTGTATATTGAGGAACTTGTCACTTGTACAAATATTTACACAATCGTATTTAATTACAGTGTACATTCAAATTCTACTTCACCGTTATCAAATTAAGATGAGTCATTTAAGAAAACGAGTTTACATATGAGTTTAATAAAGAAGCACTCGACTGCCGTTCCAACAATTTTCAGAAGTGGGATTAGAATAAAGCACGGACTATTATTCCGTGTTTTACGTTCTCTCCATTAGGAAATTTAATCATTTCCGAAGTTGAATGCTGTGCTATTTTAGCAACTTATTCTTTCAACATTTACCTTTTAAAAGTTGTTTTAATTAATGGATTTTTTTTCTTCTTCGTTAGTCTCGGAATTTTATTGACAGACGACAACTGTAAGAAAAACAAATACGGTGAATAAGTTTTAATTAATCGTTTTTTATTTTTCTTTCCATTCGGTTCCAAAATGACTGGAAATTTCTTTTTAACTAGGTTTGTTATCTATTGATTCTTTCTACTATAGTACATTCAATAGCCTTCTTGGTCTGCGTCATCGTTTGTGACGTATACCGGGTTTTGCGTATGTCGTTTATTATATTTGCTATGTTGACATATAGCTAACCTTAATTCTTAAATTTGATGAATGAAATCATCAGGATTGTATTCAGCCAAATTCGAAAGGGCTATGAAATTAATAATTACCAGCTTCTTTTTCAAACTGAAAATACTTGAGAACTTCAAAAATGCTGAAGTTTTTCCGTGTATCTAGACATATTTTTGTAAAATTTAAATAAATATTACAATGAGATTAATATTCACTTTTCATAAATAATACGTTCGTTCCAACCACAGTATTATTACTAATACACATGCGCATGTAACGTTTTTATTTCACATTAGAATTTTCCTTTTAAAATTTGCCCCAACTGCCCGTATGTGACGCTTATGGTCTTCGCGTATAATTTGTCACAGCTTACTACAATATTTAGTGTACCTACCATAAATTAACCTACCTATACTTTGGCAAGTTTATCTGAAACCGTGAAAGGAATGCAGTCGAAATATTCGACATTGCCATGTTTAACTATGAAAAAATAGAAGAACTGATTATGTAGTGATAATGATTATAAATGGGTCTTTTTATTATTAACAATATTAAAAATATGATTGAACGTTCATTTTATAATGTGCTTGTTTCGTTGGATTTATTCTATTAACATTATCTTCCAATTTATGAATATTAAAAGAGAACACTTTTCCAAATTTGTTATGGGATTCTTGAAGCTCTGGCAACGTTGTACGAAAACCATAATGACCACACCCTCCGATTACATAATTGGTGATTTTTATCGACCAGGTGACTTCTTATTGGCAAGCGCGTGCGTATGTTCTTCCCTCTCACTTCGTCAATTGACTGATATTGATTATCCAGTGGTGTTCGTATTGTCAGTTACCTTTGTAATTTCAGTTTTACTTGGTAAAATAGGTACCGTACGCCATTTGTACGTTTGACAGATATACGCCATGTTTTTCCTCCCCTCTTACCGACGCCCCGTAGCTACAGATAAACTTGCCAAACTATAGTTGGTATAATTTTATTACTTATCTAGTTTTTATTTTCGATAAGAGACTGGAAAATATTTTATGTAAATACAAACTAATGTATATTTGATGAAGAAGAAGTAGGTACGTGTTGTTTTGGGAAGACATCTCTTCGGAGGATTTTGTAATACTACTTGGGCGTTGTAATCAGGCTTGAACGATTTGGCATGAAAGATTTTTTTTTGGTTCAAGCAAGTTTAATAACGTAGTAATTTTAAATTACCTACCGATTTTGATGACCATACCTTTTTGACGAATACCAATGGAGCTTGTTTTTGTGTAATTGGTTCAGCAGAAGGAGACGGAAGTTTTGTTAACCTTCCAAGGGATAACCCTTTTACAAGTTAAAAGAGTTTTTTTTCCTCCCCTTATATATATGGAGTTTGAATAATACTGGATTGAGGGACTACCGAGTTACTGGATAATTTGGAGTTACGGATGTTTCTGGGAATATGAATGATGGATTGGATGGATTGGATCTACTGGAAGTTTGAGCTGCAATTTCATCCCATAGGATGTATCCTGGGACTCAATTCTAGTGAACTGATTTTGGATTTGGGTAAACCTTATCTGCTGTAATTATTGGTTCTATTTTATATTACAAGATCTAAGAGAGTTTTTAACCTATTTGTAATTTTAATGGTACTTTTATATTATATGCGGTTGGAATTGACACGCCTTAACATTTTTTTATGTGTATATTCCGAGGGAGTTTCCTCAATTCTGACTTTATCATATTTTGACGATTTGTTTATAGAAAGTTGGAGTATATTATAAGGTTAACTATATTTAGTTCTAAGGTATATGTTGAAAGTCGGCTTTTTCCACCAATATTTTGCGAACTCAGAGAGTTAAGATTTCGAGTCTTAGCGTAATAGAATCTTATCTTATTCCAATTTTGATCTTAAAACGTTTTAACTTCCTTTTTTTGAATATTGGTGAACCTGTTGGGTTGTTTTGAACAAGTTTTTCGTTGTCTCCATGAAATTTCTCAACATTACTTTAAGTCATGGGTGGGCAACAGCCGGCCCGCTGTATGATTTGATCCGGCCCGCGAGACATTTTGAAAAACCTAATTAAAAAAAAACATTGTGTGGTTTTAAGAAATCACGACGCAAGTGAAACTTTTATTGGATTGTAGGCGTCGGATTGTAGACGTTCAACTGAGAATTTTTTATCATATTGCAAAATGAAAATGAAAACCTGTGTCGTCGATCATCAAAGAGTGAGGCGGCAAACATCAAAGCCTTCGATGTTTGCCGCCTCACTGGCGCAACACAAGATTATTTCTTCTCAACTGTTCTACACTAGACGATTCTAGATCATTCCTTCATTTTGCCTATATTTAGTTCAGTTCTACTTGAGCTACCGAGGTGATAACTTCGACGAGCGATATCCCAGCGAACTGCTAGTGCCGCCAATTTGCTTTTTGACTTTGTGTGCCTCTTGAGTGCTTACTAATTATATTTTGTATATATTGTATACGAAAATGATGTCTGGTGGAAAGAAACGAAAAGTAGATGCAGAGGGTCGCCAGTTCCAAGAAAAATGGACTGAAGAATTCTTTTTTATCCTGCACAATGGTAAGCCTATTTGTTTGCTGTGTAATGAATCCATTTCAGTGATGAAAGAATTCAATATAAAGAGGCATTACTCAACTAAACATCCTACGCTGCACTCACTGACAGGACAAATAAGAAAAGACAAAATCCAGAAGCTTACTGCAAATTTGGAAAAGCAGCAGCAAATGTTTCATAAACAAAGAACACTACTTGGTAATGTTGTGAAAGCTAGTTTTATAGTTAGTTCAAAATTGGCAAAGTCATTAAAACCATTTTCCGAAGGCGAATTTATCAAGGAGTGTATGTTAGAAGTTTGCAGTGTTTTGTGTCCTGAAAAGAAAAATGATTTTGAAAAAATTAGTTTGTCAAGAAGAACTGTTGTCCGACGTATAGAAATGATGGCTAATGATATAAAAACAACATTGACTGACCGTATGGCTGGTTTTGAATCATTTTCCATAGCATTAGACGAGAGCACCGATTTCTCGGACACAGCTCAACTGGCTATATTTATTCGAGGTGTTGATAAAGAGTTCACTGTTACTGAGGAATTGCTTGCTTTACAGCCGCTAAAAGGAACCACTACAGGAGAGGACATTTTTAATGAAGTTCAAAAGGTATTTACAAGTTTTGCCTTGCCATGGTCAAAATTAGTTGGAGTATGCACAGATGGTGCACCTTCTATGGTCGGCTTACGTAAATGTTTCATCGGAATTTTGAACGAAAAAGCAACTGAATTAAATGTGCAAAAATATGATTTGATAGTCCTTCACTGCATTACCCACCAACAGAACTTGTGTTCTAAGTCCATTCGACTCCAGAATGTTATGAATGTGGTAGTAAAAACCATCAATTTTATTCGATCCCGAGGGCTTAATCATCGTCAATTCAAGGCGTTTTTGGATGAAATATCAGCCGAATATGACGACGTAACATATTATTCTGAAGTCAGATGGCTAAGCAGAGGGAAAATGCTGAAACGGTTTTACGAGCTTATAAATGAGATAAAAGACTTTATGCAAATAAAAGATAAACCATTATCTGAATTGAGTGACCCAAAATGGATATGTGACTTAGCATTTCTGGTCGACCTTACTGGCTATTTGACTGATTTAAATTTGAAACTTCAAAAACAAGGACAGTTAGTTAATGATTTGTACAGCCATTTGAAAGCGTTTCAGAAAAAAATCCGCTTGTGGGAGGCACAGATGCTGTCTGGAAACAGTTACCATTTCACCACGCTCTCTGCGTGTGAGAATATTGCTTATGGTCAATATTCTGAAGAACTCAAGGTTCTGTCGGAGCAATTTTCGAACAGATTTAGCGATTTCAGAAACTTGGAAGACTGTTTCAATTTATTTGCTACTCCAACAAAAACTAATGTACAAAATGCTCCAATACACTTGCAATTAGAGTTGATCGAGATTCAAGAAAACTCAGTTTATTTCACTGATGAAAGTTAATAAATCGAAATATCGTACAAGGCTGACTGACGATAATTTGGAAAATTCTTTACGTCTTTGTATCAGTGGAATTAATCCAAACATCGATGGATTAGTTTCCCAAGTTCAAGCTCAAGAGTCTCATTGATTTCGTTATCGCTATTTAACTTTCGTAGTTTGTAACAATTCCAAATTTAACAATTTAATTATAATGTTATTATTTCATTTTGTCATTTTAATAAATTGATATTATAATAACATTGTCGTATTATTTAATGTCTGATATCTATCGCAAAAAATTATGAGCACTACAATACTACTTTAAAATGTACTACTCTTAAATGCGGCCCGCGAACGTATTTGCACACTAGAGTTTGGCCCACAACATGTCAAAGGTTGCCCATACCTGCTTTAAGTTATGAAATCAAACAATTTTATTTTGTAAAATCTACATTGTAATTAAACATAGAGTGACGCGTTTCGCTAACACAGTAGCTTTATCAAACGTTGGAGGTA
>CAJUYH010004374.1:0-23270 GCA_910591685.1 Galerucella tenella
TTAAAAATAGTAATTTGAGTTTGGCATATGACTTCTGAAGGATATGATCTACAACTTTTCTGTTGTACACTCATCTTTCCGGCGTCACCCCTTTTCACCCCCCAAATATATCTGGAAACACCCCTGCTCACGCATTTATTTTTTCTACGTTTACTATACGCCTCTTCACTATTTACAACTGTTCCCATCCCTGTTATCAATTTTTGTTTTTTTTTTCGCTTCAAAGTAAGCTAATTCGACTAGTCCAGATTCCTTCAATCTAAGCATGGCTGTCAGTGAATATTTTAATTTTTTGTCCGATATTTTCATCATTGAAACACAGATTTACAACGACCAACGCTGGAGAACATTTTCTAGCTAGGTCCATTTATGCCAGCCCCAGTCGGTTTCTCCAGGATTACCTGGGTACATCACTTGATCTCTAGATGGGATAATGATGTTCAGCCCCTTTCTGAGTATGATCTCAGGAGAATTATTTAATAAAACAGTACAAACTAATTCATACGATCTATTTGTAACTTTTGAATTCAAAATACTAAAGTAGAATGATTTATTTCAGTACATTTTTAGTATGCAAGTTTTCAGCGATTCTAAAGTCTTTCACCAGCGAAGTTTTTATTTAAATATCAGTTTTGTGACTTTGACAATTCAAAGGGATAATATGAAAAATAAGAAGCAATTTTCCGATATTTTACATCCTCCAGCAAAAAAAAAATGTTACTTAATCTGATAGATTATTTCGAGAATGAATGAAAAAGTGAAAATTCGTCAACCAGTGTGCATGAAACATCAACCATTATTATTTTCTCCGGGTAAATTTGTAATCTCACATTTTGGTAACCTCTGTTTCTTCTGATTTGATACATATGGTTAGTGACCTTTGAACCCGCAAGATAAGAGCGCTTTTGACTATATCTAGGACGTTTATTGATACACGTCAATTAGGACAATTTTTACAGGAAGCTGTTATTAAGTAAATAGTTGGAGAAGTGAGTGTACGTTGTTTTCAGTACCAATATACTTGTTGATGGTATTTTTTTAATACAACCATATGGTAACGGATTTATAAAATTTTAAATTTGAGAAAATATGTCATTTGTAAGTATGGTATGGATATGAAGTTAAAGTGGAAAATTTTTTTATTTTATTTTTTTATTATACCACATTTCTTAGCAATCAAAACAAACAGTTCTATAGGCTAATTTGTTGGCTCGGGAACAGTGTGTTCCTATTGGCGTGGTGAGGTCTTCTCCAGTGAGGCTACCCCTTTAATCATTTTTCAGATCGGCTGGCCAGTTTCTTTTGAGTCTTCTGTTAATTTGCGGTTCTATTAGGGGATGGAGTAGAGGGTTGCTGTGCGATTCTAGTCTTTTGTGGTGCTTATTACTTTGTTCTGTAATTACATCCTGTATAAATGGTATTCTTAGGTCTTCGTGGAGTGTTAGATTTGACACGTACCAGGGTGCGTCAGTTATCATACGTAATATTTTAGACTGGCTTCTTTGGATTATGGTTATGTTCGACTTGCTCGCACATCCCCAGAGTTGTATACCGTACGTCCAGATTGGTTTGATGACAGCTTTGTACACGAGTATTTTGTTCTCTAGGCTCAATTTCGATTTTCTGTTTATTAACCAGTGTAGGTATTTTATTCTTAGGTCAATTTGTTTCCGCTTCTTGAGTATGTGTTCTTTCCAGTTGAGTTTTGAGTCTAGGTGCACTCCTAGATATTTGGTGCTAGGGGATTGTGTAAGTTGGATGTTATTAAGTGTCACTGGAGGGCACTGTTCTTTTCTCAACGTGAAGGTGAAAGTGGAAAATGAACTTAATGATTGCTTAATAATTTTAAAAGCATTAAAAAAATTGTGATCAGGTAGAAAATATATAAATTGAATGTGGGTGGTTATTGTGATAATGATTTTAGTGGTTATTGTAGATGATTTGAGTTACGGAATAATTTAAAAATTAAATAAATAAAATTATACAGGGTGGGGCAATCTTCTGACATCGGAGGATTACATCGTTGTGGTGAGAGATAGAACTTTATAATTTTGTGTGAGCTAATACAGTTACTGAGAGCACATTTTGAAAATACTTTCGATTCTACAGGGTGTTCCAAAACCACGTAGCAGCACAAACTTACATTTTTTTTAATGGAACGTACTATATTTTGTTCAAGAATCGAAAAGATCTCACCGAAAGCGTTACAAAAATATAGCACTCTAATATATTATAAGGGTGTTTCACAAAGATATGGCCAATTATTAGCAAAAAAGACCTCCTTTTCAACACTCTGCACAACAGTAAATTAAAATAAATCAACAGGTCTTTGTGTTCAAATGTCATACACACATAATTGGCTGTGCTCAGTATTAATTACTTTTTTCATCCGTGGCTTCTTTAATACAGGGTGAAACAAAACGCAAATCAAGCAATATCTCAAAATTTTTAAATGAATCACCCTATAAGTCTTTTTACAATTTGTTAGTACAATTAATAAACTTTCAAACGATGTAGTAAACTTGGGCATTAGTTAATGGAAAATCGTAGATATTTTATGATAATGGTCAAAAACAAGTATTTTACATAAACAAATTAAATGGTATTAAATTTTTACATGCAACATCTTGTGAATTTTAACATTTCTAAGGCATAAATTCTAATCGTAATTTTGGATGCATCTAAAATATCTTTGACTTCTACTCTTACCATTAGAGGAAGGAAAGAAGGAATTATGTTGGAAGAAATATTTATGTTTACTGTAAGTAGGCCAATGTCATTATAGTAGGTACTAATAAATATAAAAGCAGTTTGTAGTCTTTACGAAATAATTACTCAAGTCACCACCAACAGTATATCTTAGTTATGTAAAATGCAAGCTTGTAATTCATTTTCCAACTTTTTCTATTTTTGAAAAACTAACAATTATCAAAAACCAACATTAGAACACTCACATTTACATAAATGAACATTGACATTCTATAAAAAGTATAGTAGTTTATGCTAAGTGTTCAAAATGGCGATCATTTACTTCCATACAATTCTTTTCAAAAACGAGGATCTTACTCTTTCCAACATAGCTGGAGTTATTGTGGAAAATGCGTTACGTTTGATACACAAGTTGCTTGATGTATCCCCATAAAAAGAAATCCATCGGTGTGAGATCTGGAGATCGAGGAGGCCACGAAATTGGTCCACCACGTCCTATCCACCTGTCGGTAAAATTTCTGATATACAGATGCTCCATCTTGTTGGAACCACAAGTTAACTATTGTGTTTGAATCAACTTCCCAAACACAAACGAAGAATACAGCAATATTTCTTTGACATTTATTAGTAGATACTATATTGATAGTAGCCCACTTGATATACTTAATCAAAAATATGGCTTGATTATGTTTCGCCCATTCTCAAACAAGCCTATAATAACAATTCTTGAAAGTGAAACATGAATAAATATGAAATTTTTGGTAATTCCAGGTAGGTACCTACGGTATTAGCAAACATTTTATTTCATTGATTAGATATTGTAGATGCATCCAAAGTTACGATTAAAATATATGCCTTAGAAATGTTAAAATTTACAAGAGGTTGCATGTAAAAATTTAATACCATTTAATTCGTGTATGTAAAATACTTGTTTTTGACCATTATCATAAAATATCTACGATTTTTCATTAACTAATGCCCTAAGTTTACTACATCGTTTGAAAGTTTATTAATTGTACTAACAAATTGTAAAAAGACTTATAGGGTGATTCATTTAAAAATTTTGAGATATTGCTCGATTTGCGTTTTGTTTCACCCTGTATTAAAGAAGCCACCGATGAAAAAAGTAATTAATACTGAGCACAGCTAATGATGTGTGTACGACATTTAAACACAAAGACCTGTTGATTTATTTTAATTTACTGTTCTGCAGAGTGTTAAAGAGGAGGTCTTTTTTGCTAATAATTGGCCACAAAATATAGTACGTTCCATTAAAAAAAATGTAAGTTTGTGCTGCTACGTGGTTTTGGAACACCCTGTAGAGTCGAAAGTATTTTTAAAATGTGCCCTCAGTAACTGTATTAGCTCACACAAAATTATAAAGTTCTATCTCTCACCACAACGATGTAATCCTCCGATGTCAGAAGATTGCCCCACCCTGTATAATTATTGAATCAACTTAGAATAGGTAATTATTCCCTAGGAAGGACATCTTGTGAAAATCGATACAATATTACGGAAGGACTAATTTATTCAAAATAATGAAATTAATATTTATAAATAAATAGCTTTCTGATTAGTCAATCAAGTCGTCTAATTTCAAATAATGTATATACAGGGTGTACCAATCTTACAGAGCGTTGATTTACCTACGATTTTCACATAAATGTGTCCATATCTTTTGAAGGACTCTGTATAACGTGGCAAAACCTCATATACAAAGCTTCAAAAAAATGTAACCAATCCGAATTCGGTATATTATACAGGGGTTCCTATTTGAAAAATCATTTGTTTGGTTTGTAACGGAGTTATGCAGCACTCTGTCTAGTTCGATATAATTTCAAAATATGGACCTCCAGCACATCTACTATTTATGTTAATAACATTTTTTGATATCTCTTAAAATAACCCATATACCGAAGTTTGTCGTGAGATTGGTACACCCTGTATAAAACGACTCATTAATCTACTATAAATAGTTCAATACAAATATTTTCAAATACTTACGGAAGAGTGAAAAGGCTGACTTCCTTTTCCTCTTGAAGACCTTGTAAGGTAAATTTTAGTTCCTTCTTCCAATTACTAACTGTAGATAAAGGACACACTATCAAAACATGCTTAGTGTCCGTTTCATCATAGGCAAATAGAGTATGAACTAATGTGAGTACCTTGAAAAAAATAAATATTATGTTATTACAGAGTAGATAGAGTAAAAGTTGTGTTTTCATAAGCATAGTTTTATACCAAAAATAATTAAAGCTAAACAAGATACTGAAAAAACAGGAGAGAATATGCCCTAGAAAATGGATCAAGAAAAGAAACTGACCAGATAGCAAAAGACGTCTTGAAGACGTTTGTTATATACCCTCTTAGAGCTGTTTGACACGGTACTAATTTAAGAACTAAACAATTAGTGCGATATAATATTGGAAACAATATTGTTCACAAGAAAGTTGACTGTATGATATAGTAAATGAATTTTATCCAATTCCGCTATCGAATGTGACACTTTAAGTCACTCCTTGACGTTAGGTAACGTCACATTTTTCATAACCTTCATATATATATATATATATATATTGAGATGAAATTTTAATCAATAAAATTATCACCGCATGTATTGTGAAAATCAAAATTTTATTAATGACACTTTTAAAAATCAATTGACATGTTTGTCAAAATTGGAGGTTGGGTCGAGAGAAATGTAAGAAGGAGAGTGATTGAGTGAGTTTGACAAGTGTTTTTATCTTCGAATAACGAACCCTGAATTAATAAAAATATTGTAATAATAAGATAGATATTAAATATAAATTATCACCACAATTGGCGCCTAACGTGGGGCACTTGACTCAGTGACAGAAACGGGTTATAATTAAAAGAATAACATCTGAGGATTTTTGGAAAATTTTACATGAAGAAAAAATTGACATTAATAATTTGACTGTGGAAGAACTCAAAGAACTTTTAAAATTAAGAAACTTAGACACAAAAGGAAGTAAACAAACATTAGAAGAAAGATTAACTACAGCCATGGAAGAGGAAAAAACAACAAGACAAGAAAGAGGAGATAGTATCATAAAAGAAATACGCTATTACACCGAGAAAAAAAACGAAGGGAACTGAAGAATTAATGGAAATGATGAGAACAATTATGTCTGACATGAAGAGCACAAGAGAAGATATGAAGAGCACAAAGGAAGAGATAAAAAGTGCAAAGGTAGAAATAAATGAAAAATTTGATAGACAAGAAGAGAAATTTGAAGAGCACTTAACAGAAAAGAGAAAACAATTTGAAAGGTATAAGAAAGAACAAAAAGAAAAAATGAATAAATTACAATCAAGCTTAATTCAGGAAAGTACAGATAGAAAACAGGGAATAAAAGATATGGTGAACAAGATGCGTGGAGAAGGAAAAGAACATATAGAAAAGGTAGATAGAAACATTATGATAAATTATAAAAGAATACAAGATGTAGAACAAGGTATGCAATTGAATATATCGATAGCAGAAGAAATGAATCTGAAAACACAGAGAGATTTAATAAGGGAAATGGATGTAATATTACAACAAATTGAAGAAAATAAGAATACACGGGATTTTGAAATTTTCGAAACGGAAATAAAAGCAGAGTTTAAGAAGAAAATGATGGAATTGGAAAGTGAAATTCAAAACATAAAGAATAAAGCTCGACAAAACAATAAAAATACACAAGGAATCAATTACATTTGCAATCATGGAGAAAATAGTTTGAAATTTGATGGAGACGTACGTAAAATGCATCCAGTATTGGGGGGAAAGAGAACAACGTTATGTTAGAGAAAAATTATATTTTGGGAAATTTGATTTTAGAAAAAGTAGCAACATGAGTAACTACGCACTCTCAATATTCTCTCAAGCTCAATATTTAGAACCCAGAAAAAAAATTTAATAATTATAGGTAATTAGATGTTGATTATTAGATAATTAGATGTTAATAACTAATAGTTTTAGGAACTTTATAAATTGGGGAAAACTTCTACAAAAATATTTTGTTTGATTAAAAAAAATATATATATAGTTTTGAAGAACTTTAGGGAATGTTGAGATGAGATTTTAATCAATAAAATTATCACCGCATGTTTTGTGAAAATCAAAATTTTATGAATGATATTTTTAAAAATCGAGTCGAGAGAAATGTAAGAAGTGACAGTGATTGAGTGAGTTTGACAAGTATTTTTATCTTCGGATAACGAACCCTGAATTAATAAAAATATTGTAATAATAAGATAGATATTAAATATAAATTATCACCACAATATATATCAGTTATGAAAAGTAGTTATGTAAAAACTTTACGTAACTGTTTAATTTTCAACATAGAGATACCACATGAGTTCCAAAGAATACTTTATTAATTAGGTAGGTACTGTCAAACTGACAATTATTTCATTGTTTAAACTGACAATTACCCCATCATTTTAATTCAATAGTATTTTAAGATTTATAAACATTGAAAAAGCATTATTAAGGACACAGTTATTTAAAGTAAGTCAATTTTATGGGTGAATTCATCATAGTAACAATACTTCTAACAGCATTTGATTCCACTTTAATATTACCATTGTAATTGAAGATTTTATTAAATATTATAAAAGCGAGGAATTAGATAGAACGTTGTAGGTAAACACGTTATACAAGAGAGCGACATTGAACTCGCGTAATTTGCAGAACTCGCTGGCGCTCGTTTTAGCAAATATTACGCTTGTCGAACAAAATTGCTATTTTCATAACTAGTTACGTAAATAACTAAGTTACTGAATTTAGTACAAGCGAATGCGCATAGTAACATAAAAATAGGTCAATATTAATCAATATTGGTTTGAAAGGTTCCTACATTTTTTTTGCTGGAAAAAGAAAAATATTTATTATTGGGAGGTGCGGTTAAATTTGTTTCTGATTTCAGTTATGTTAACACAGGGTCGGAAAAGCTGCAGCTCTAAACATATCTTTTCTAGTGCGTTATTTCGAGGAAGGTTTATTTTTATAATCATTATGTTTCACAGCATACAGGGTGTCCCACGACGAGTTAAAACTATCTGTATATGGCAAAATACTTATAGTAAAATCATGAAAATTTCTACGTTTGGGTTTTCGGATACGATCTTTTCAACTAAAATATTTTCAAAGATGACAGACTTTCGGTTCTACCGGAAGTCGACTGCAATTTTGTTATTTTAAATGAAACACCCTGTATATTAATACATTTTTAAAATCTACGTAGAATTTTAGTATACTTTTGTCTGAAAACTTTTTTCGAAAAATGCATATTTTTTGAGTTATTAATTTTTTTGTAAAAAATTTGACGGTTGCAGACCCTTACAAATTATTTTTTTAAGAGGATACCCTTGAAGATATAAAAATGTTTTCTGTTCGGTCGCTTTAAGCAAGGTCAGACGTATTTGAATCTATGTTGAAAAATTTTTCATTTGATACAGGGTGTGTATAAAAAGTGTTCAAAGTTTAACTTCATAAATATCAAATTTCTTTATTTTCTTGAATAGAACCACCCGGTTTTTTCCATTTTAATGCATTCAGGGGTGAAAAATAAGGCAAATTCATGTATACTTTCCTTCACCTAAACCTTACTGTTATCCAGATATTGAATGTTTTCTATAAATTTTGAGAGATGCAGGTGTGGTCTAAATTTTATTTTCACCCGTTGATACAAGCACTATGAAATAAAAACAATTATGTGAATAATACATGGTAAATATGGCAAAGTTGTTACAAGAAAATATTGTGCTTTCTTGCAGTAAGATATTCTGCATCTCTAAAAATGTACAGAAAAAATGTAATATCTGGATAACGGTAAGGTTTAGGTATAGGAAATTATACATGAATTTGCCTTATTTTTTACCCCTGAATGCATTAAAATAGAAAAAACCGGGTGGTTCTATTTGAAAAAATAAAGAAATTTGATATTTATGAAGTTGAACTTTGAACACTTTTTATACACACCCTGTATCAAATGAAGAATTTTTCAACATAGATTCAAATAGGTCTGACCTCGCTAAAAGCAACCGAACAGAAACCATTTTCACATCTTTAAGGGTATCCTCTTAAAAAAATAATTTGTAAGGGGCTGCAACCGTCAAATTTTTTACAAAAAAATTGATCTCAAAAAATATGCATTTTTCGGAAAAAATTTTCAGACAAAGGTACAGTAGAAAAAATTGACCTTTACCCTGACATCATACCTACTAACATCGCGAAATCAATCAATGAGTCAAAAATGGCTACAATTACTTTGTCGTGTGCGTAAATACGTTGACTGCTTGTTTATCTTGTTCAGCCACCGTCAAAGAAGTGAGGTTAAGTTGGAAATATTCATTAAATGCGAAACAGAAAATTCTGTACTTATCGTGGAATAAAAATAATAAATTAGAGGACTTGAAAAAAACCGATTTTATAGAATTTATCTGAATGCAAATGATGGTATGATTTGAACAAAACTCGATGTATCAAAATAATGACAGGTGTCATAAGAGGTCAAAATAAATTCTTATGAATACAACCGATTAATTGTTTTTGGTGCTATCTCTTTTCAACATTTGGAAGTAATAATTAGAGTTACAGAAGAACGTATGTCATTGCTTGAAAGACAAGTGTACGTATATTGTATGATGTGTTTTTACTGTCAGTAGAAAAGGATGAGGTATATACAGTTTGTGTTTACTACTGGTCATTGTTAGTGACGTCAGGGTAAAGGTCAATTTTTTCTACTGTATACTAAAATTTTACGCAGATTTTAAAAATGTATTAATATACAGGGTGTTCCATTTAAAATAGCAAAGTTACAGTCGACATCCGGTAAAACCGGAAGTCTGCCATCTTTGAAAATATTTTAGTTAAAAAGATCGCATCCGAAAACCGAAACTTAAAAATTTTCATGATTTTACTATAAGTATTTTGCCATATACATCCCAGAGTTTACCTGTAACGTTTTTCCAAGGCCCATACAGTGCGCTAAAATACATCCAGAACCGTCGTGATGTTTAATACGTTCAAGACTTTCATAACAAGAATTCCACATGAACTGAATCCCTAATCGCTGATGCGATTTCAACTTCTTTGTTATTATAGGATGAACTTGTACTAAAGGTTCGCCGGTCCGTTCGTTTATGTCTAGTATTAAAGGATTTTCTACCTAAAAAATAATTCCTTCAAAATTAGGGAGGAAAATTGAGAATTTATAATGAGATTCTTTTTAATCTCGAGTAAATCAGACCGAGACATATTTATTAAACATATTTAGCTTAATTATTATCAATTAATATAATTTTATACCTCTCCATCCAGTTCTTGACTAGTAAACGATTGTGATAGAGATTCAAATACTTTATGTCTATCTTTCAATCTTTCGATTCTTTCCAATTCTTCTTTGTTGGCTTGTTGAGTTTTTTCGGCTAGAAATTTATCGCTAACAATTGATCTGATGTTTCTTCTGCCTTTCTGTGAATGTATAGATCCGTCCTCGTTATTTTGACTTTTCGGAGTTTTAATTGGAGATACGCTAAAAAAGTAGAATGAAAACGTGCATATGTTAGAAAAATTTGAATTTACTTACTATTGAACGTCATCGTCAGAATCGGAAGTATCCGAAATTGGTATATTCTTTTTTATAGGACTAATTTCATTTTCTTCTAGCTTGGTTTTATTTTTGGCTAGTATCTCTAGATTATCGCTGTCAGAGCCTAGTTCATCCGACTTGATGCTAAACTCCGTGTCATCTTCATACCTACAAAATTGACAACATAAATAAAAATATATGAATATACATTTTTATTATGAAATCAAAAAATTTTATTTTGTTAAATCTACATTATATTTACCCTTAAAGTTGTGACGCGTTTCGCTAACACAGTAGCTTTTTCAAACGACTGGAGGTATAATGAGAAATTTTCAATTTATACAGTGCCTTAATACTAAATTATACAGATATTTAACAATAAAATTATAATCTATTCACAAGGAAATGAAATTAATTTGTCTGAGTATGGGATTAACTAAAGTATTTAACAAGTTTACCTGGAAACTCATTCACGACAATCCTACAGGAACCTTTCTAGGTAAAAAGGTTTAATAAGGGAGAATTGTTAATATCAAGTTGGTCGTTAAGAAAATTATCTGAATATTTGTTTTCATTTATCTCTAGGGCTTCTAAAAGATTTAATTTGAAGGATTTAGGTTCTATATGCAAAATTTCAAAATTTGAATCGAAAGAGTGTTGGTTTGCTAATAAATGATTTGAATAGTTGGAATCTAATTTTTGGTTGTCATAACTACGTTTGTGTTCTGAAATTCTAGTTTTAAAATTCCTAAAAGTTCTACCTATATAAATTTTATCACAGTCGTCATTACAACATTTTAATTTATAAACTCCTGATTTATTTAGTTTTGAAGATTTGGATTTGTTGTTTTTAATGAATTTGGATAAATTGTTGTCGGTTTTGAAGCAAATATTCAAGTCTAAAGTTTCTAAAAATGATTTTATTGGAACTTTAGTTCTTTACGCCAGGTTATGTTTGAGCGACCAGGGGTCGCGACGCAAAAGATCTGACCGTTACGCGTTACGTTACGCTGCGTTATGTTACATTGCTTCGTTATGTGTCTTGCTTTGCGTGCTTGTGCCTCCTTAGTCTCTCTCTCGTTTACGAAGCAGCGATTCATAATAATAAATATGCTCCTGCCCGGATTCGAACCCGGGCCGCCCGCGTGCAATGCGAGCATTCTAACCACTGAACCACCGATGCTATATTGAAATTCTATGTAAAGCTGGTATTCGCAGTGCTAGTGATCTACTTGAATTTGTTCGGATAAATTTTTACTATTATTTCCATAATTTTTTTGGCGCGATTAAGGGGTCTAGCTACTTTTCGAAATACAGGGTGTTGAAATTTTGAAAACTTGAATGTTTTAATTCGATAACTTTAAAATGGATGGATAAATTGATTTGTCATTTGGCAGGTAGTTTTTAAATGTAAAAGGGCATATTTTGAAAGAAATTGTAGTTTGTGCAACTAGTGTGGATATGATGGCCATATCGCACGAGGACGAAGATGGAGCACGACGCCGTAGGCGGAGTGCTCAATCGTTCAAGTGCGATATGGACAATCCACACGAGTCGAGCAGCATATTTTTTTCTACGACCCACTTAGGAAAAAATCTAGAAAATAAAAATTTCTATAAACTGTAATATAACTTCAAATTAAAAATTTAACAATTCAATTTTATGTTTCCACTAATTTTGTGGTAAACGAATGTCCAATTTGTATAATGCTACGGTTTCCTTTTTTAAATATACGATGCTGTTATAAGTAGATGTTGCCAGTCGGACTCCCTCATGGAGGGTACCGTACCATTATCTATAATAATGAATATTCTGCTAAATATTTCAAACGTCTACCTGTTGTCGTTATTAATATCAAGCAGAATGATTATTTAAAAATAAAATTAACAATTAAAAAAAAATTCTTCGCGGGGAATCGAACCCGGGTCTACCGCGTGAGAGTCTGGTGTGCTTACTACTCAACCACCAAAGAATATGTAAATTGTTTATCTATAACGTCAGATGTATTACATAACTTTTGCTTAAAAGGAACTAAAGTTCCTACCGTGTGTCCCGCGACACGTTCTACCTTTTTTTTAAGGATGGTATTCCAAAGTAAGTTAAGCTTTTAAATTGGTTATTTTTGTTTTTATCAGAAGGAAATACTTGTTCTAGAGTATGTTTTCGTATCTTTTTATTTATGATGTCAATTAAATTTGGATCGTAATTATTATTAACCGCTATTTGCTTTATTATATTTAGTTCTTTATTGTAATTGTCAATATTCAATGGAACTGTTAAAAGTCTATGTATCATACTATTGAAAGCTGCTAATTTATGACTGATTGGGTGGACTGAACTATTATGAATTGTAATGTCTGTATGTGATGGTTTGTGAAATATAGAAAAGTCATGTCTATTATTTATATTTGAAATTGTAAGATCTAGAAAGTTTATGGACTTATTTTGTTCAATTTCTACTGTAAATTTGATATTTTTATGTATTGAGTTAATGAGAGTAATGAAGTTATCTAATTGTCTCGTAGTACCAGTGAAGCAAGCTAAAATGTCATCTACATATCGGTGCCAGTAAACAAATTTGAATTATCTTTTCTATATTATCCATGAAAATTTCTGATAATAGGGTACTGAGAGGGTTGCCCATAATCAAACCCTCTTCAGATAATCTTCTTAACGACCAACTTGATATTAACAATTCTCCCTTATTAAACCTTTTTACTTAGAAAGGTTCCTGTAGGATGGTTGTGAATGAGTTTCCAGGTAAACTTGTTAAATACTTTAGTTAATCCCATATTTAGACAAATTCATTTCATTTCCTTGTAAATAGATTATAATTTCATTGTTAAATATCCGTATAATTTAGTATTAAGGCACTGTATAAATATAAAATTTCTCATTATACCTCCATTCGTTTGAAAAAGCTACTGTGTTAGCGAAACGCGTCACAACTTTAAGGTTAAATATAATGTAGATTTAACAAAATAAAATTGTTTGATTTCATAATTTACTAGGGATCTACATCAAGTAAAAGCCTCATCTATTCAAGTAAATTTTTATTTTTATTAATGGCAAGGGCATGATGATTGTAAGATAAAAATTTACCGGAGATAGAAGCAAAGTCTCGAATATGACGATTTCTGTTTCTGATTAAATAATGCATTCCGATTTTTTTACGCGCCAATTTCATTCCAAATTGTGTGTATGAATCAACCCAAGTCCAATTACTCACTTGTCATGAGAGATACGAAAAAACTTTATCAACAAAAATAGGAGGCAGCTATAAGCTTCACATTTTGAAATTATTTAAAAGTATACAGGGTCTTCCATAGCACTGTACCGCGTCCAACATATGTTTTTTTTTAATAAAGCACCCTTTACTTTATTGCATATTTGTATTCAGCTTAACCTCCCCATTACAATAATGTAGGGTTGTGATTTTTTTAGACCAGTGTCGAAGACTTCAATAACAGTAAGAAATGAAAAAAAATAATAGTAGGAGAATTTTCGATTGAAAATTAGGGTGCTTTTTTGATATTGAGTCAAAATGGGGCGAAAAAAAAGTATTTCAAATCAAATAAATTACAGTGTATTTGGGACATAATAAGGTAAGTTTTCACGAAATTTCGTAAAAAAAATACTTTTTTTGAAAAAGATAAAAATAAAAAAACCAAAAACTTGGTTATTTGAGTTTTTCACATAAATTTTGAGGTTATGTGTGAAAATTGTGGATACAAAAGTTGTAGAGCTTTTTATTACTTACAACTGTACAATGTAAGAGAAATTGAAGAATGAAAATCTGTTGCGGCCAAAGCACTAATACCGCACCCTGTATTTACAAAAATTGAATTTGACTAGAAAACTATTAACAAGGAAAAACAAGCAAAAACCATAGATTTTGATTATCAAACGGAGTAAATACTATTGCAATTGACTTGTTTAAAATTTATTACATGACACAATAAACAACAAAAACAAAAAAGTGGTAGTAAAGATTGTGTGAAACGGGCGGCAGTTTGTCGAATCAATAGGAAACAGAAACGTCAACTTCAATTCAAATCACTCCTCCTAGTTTGAAAACAAGGTATAATATCTATATTCATGATATTTCCTACCTGTGACCTTTTTTTTTTCTTGTTCTTTTCTCATCACTATTCGATTCGGAGACAGAAAAATTTCCTCTCAAGAGTGTATCATTTCTCCAAGCTTTCTTCTCAAGTTCTTCTTTGGTTAAAGATTTCTAAACAAAAAAAAAGATTCAATACCGTTAAACAAAAAATTTGCAATAATAAAACAAAACAAAAACCATCGACAAATTTAAAAACAAATCTATTTTTCTTTACGCGTATCTGCAATACATTCGGCAAGACCTATAATTTTACTAGTACAATTATATTATTATTAGGTTCGTTCCAACCTGCAATGGGATCATTTACATTTTTTATTATACCATTAGGAAGAGCACATCATTTTGAGGCTCTGTGCAAAAAATTAGACGTCAGCGAGACTCCTAAGTCGCCTAAAAAAACTTATAAACATTAAACAGCGCTCCTCTCCGAATTTCAGGCGTGACGTCATCGCATATGAAATCTCTCGTTCAGAGAGCAGATACCGCGCCGATCGGTTTTCGGTTGGATGACTACTTGGCTAGTAACAGTACTTTGCTTGCTTATATGCTTATTATTTTTTATTATACGTTTAAGCAAACTCTGGACAGTGTTGGTGTATTTTTAGGATTTCATTTTTCTTCAATCAGAATCGTTATAAATTGAGAGGGTTATTGAAAATCACACACTTGTATTAATCTAAATTTATTAAAAAAAGTAGATAATATATTTTTTTTTATTTCAGAAAAAAAAACATTTATTTACCCCGCATCAACTTCTTTGAGTTATTAGCGGGGGAGACAATACAATTTTATAGTAATAGTTACAATTTTACAATTTCATTGTATAAGAATAAAAGGTATAAATAATTATAGCAGTTTTTCTAAATTTTTAATTTTAGTTTAATCTCTTTTGGATAGCCAAGAACTTCATTTTCATATGATGAAAGTATACTTTTTAGGTTGGAACTTAATTTGTAAGTTTTTCTTGCTGTGTCATACATTGGACATTCTAGTAAGATATGTTTCACTGTGATCACTGTGTGACAATTTTGACAGGTGGGTGCGGGTTCTTTTTTCATGAGGTGTTGGTGAGTTAAGTGTGTGTACCCGATACGCAGTCTATTCAGTATAACTTGGTCTCTTCTTTTGTAGGGAGGTAGATAATATTGTTCTTATAGCTTGTGGTGTTATTTATGTTCAAAATTATTTAATAAAATAATGGGTCAGTTCTTCACAAATTAAATTTTATTAAATACTGCTTTTTTCCAAAAAACAGGTTATCTTTTTCAGTAGATCATCAACAAAACTGTCGTATATTATATGTTTTAAGAGAAATTATTTGATTTGGTTCAAAGTCCGGATCAGTTCTAACAAATATCGCTTTTTTTACCAGTGAGGTGCATGTGCATTTGAATCTGATGTAAACATTTGGAACCAATATTACCTGCTTCATCAAACTAAGTTTTTCTTGTTCTTTCCAACATTGATGATTCAATTTCCACTACACATTCATCATAAATAGCATTTGGAGAAGCTCCTTTAATTGGGCAGTCTGCAGTTAAACAAATTGCAATTTTTTACTGAGTAACCTATAGCGTTATCTCCGTAACTTTGTCCACCAGACCAGGGATAAAATAAAACATCTGGAATCACCCTGTATATCATTTGAGAGAGCATGTATTTATGAAAATATTGACATTTTTAATCATTCTGGCCGGAAAACAGCCAAAAACGATGTGTCACTTATGTTTTTGATTAAAAAACTCCATAATCATTAGCAAGTCCACTTCTGGAAGATTTAATGAGTCTGCTTTTTCAAAATTAGGTCCACGCATTTTATTTTATCCACACAAAATTTTGTGAGTAATTCAAAATAAATAAATTCTACGCGAGGCACGTTACAGTCAGAAGCGTAATGTTAGTGCACATTAACTTTCATATGCGGTGACGTCACAGTCATAGTCTTCGCCCCGCCACGGTATGCTTGTTTAATTGGTTGTATAGGGAGAACAACATATTCTATTGATATGAAATTTTCAGAATCATATTTTTATCCTTAGTACTTTGTTTTACGACAGTTAGAAATGATTTAAAAATTTTAGTTACTGGTAATCTCTTACCAAACGGTTGGAACGTATTTTGAACTTAGTAGTAGTTTAGTAGTTGCACCGATTCTGACGTATACATCTACCTATTAGACCTTGCACGGAAATAATATAATATAACCAGAAATGCACAAAGAATTAGGTATGCTGCTGTGAATACTTTGAACAATTGATTTTATAATCATTGTTAATATTAATAAATACAACGAACTTATAAAAACCAAAATGGACACTTTCAACCTAAAAATATCAAATGAGTGAAACTTAATATTAATAAAATATCATCTATATCAAAATATCACAATAAAAGAAGTCTTTGTAACCTTGATAATTATGTAGGTAAATGGCAAAGTTATATGTATGTTCTATTTCGACCATTTTTCAATTATATCATAAGTAGAAGCAATTTTGTAGAATATAAAGTGGTTTCGGACTCCATTCTTCACTTTTTTATTTTATCAACGACTACACAAAGGAACAGTCAATCAGAAACGGTTCATACTATTTTCAAAACTGTTCAAAACTAAAAACTCACTTTCATATCCTATTTACACTTTCCATAAATAACAAATTTGACAGTTAAGATGAAAATGTTGGCATTGCGCATGTTTCTTAATTTCACAACTTTCGATACTTGCTATCAAGCGTTTGAACGGTAATTTTACTGGTCCACAAACGGGATGGAACAGAGAACTGATAGTAATCGAGAGTTCTGAACTAGTAATTTCAGGTGGTCGGAACGATTTTTTTCAACTGCGCAAGTGTATTAGTAATATTACTGGTGGTTGGAACGAACCTATTGAATTAGTGCAATAATAATAAGAAACAATAACACTCCCTTATTATGTGCGTTATAATAGAGTAGAGTATACTGTCTTTGTGTCATTTTAATACTTATTTAATTTGACGCCTGTTTGGGAAATTTTAGTTCAATAATTGTTGATTATACATGGTTATACATTGAGGACGTTTAGGTTTGAGTAAATTCAATATTTTTTTGTCTTAGGGCTATTATAACAAAACGCTTGCTAAGGTAAATTTCTATTCTCAATTGCGCATCGTACTCTATCATTGGATGTGCGAATGTCGTCGTATTGTTGTATTAAATATTCAAACTAGTTCAAATTTTCAGAATAGACAGCCTAAGTGCTTACGTCACAACTGTGGTCGGAGCCTGGACTGGTTCCAAACAAACTCTCTTTCTGTGTAAAAGTCCCATGAGGAATGTTTTATTTAGTGTTTTCAACGTTGTAAAGACAAAATAAGACATCTAGTTTCCATATTTTGTTAGAGGAACGTGCCTTTTTAAGTGTTTTTGTATAGTTTATTGCCAAGGTGAGTTAATTTAATTACTAAATTAAGTTGAAAACTTTTTAAGGTTATGTTGGTTATTTTATTTTATTAGAAACCATCTAAACTGTATTCTGTATTCTTAATTTCTATATTCTATTATTTTGAGATGGCTTCAAAACATGTCTTAAAGCTTTCTTTGTCCACAAAATGGCAATCACAAACTCTCGCAAACTGAGTGGGTTGGTTATCTTTTCGCCTGTGAGTAAATGAAATATTTCAATAAAGCATTCTTTAAAAATGATATTAATTACTCTTTCTTCACTTTATAAGAGAAATCCATTTGTTTCTCTCAGCCTGGTTTATATACAGATAGGTATAGTTAGCTCTATTCAAAATAGGAAAACCTAACTAACATACAATTACATTGTACATAAGTTTAAAGTATACAAAGACCTAATAAATAAATATATTGTCATGATATATATATTATTCAAGAAAAAAAATATAGAATTAATTTTTACCATTTAAAATTTTCAATTAATTACCTAAATGGTTTGGTTTGTTAAATGTCTATTTAAGTTTGAAGAAGTTTGAAAATTAGAATTGTTACAATTGTTTTATATAGTTTATATAAAAATATGTGGTGTAAAATACATTGAAATTTTTAAGTATTTCATATTTGATAATTATTTATACGTAATCATCATTTTAACACAGACAATGTGATAATAATTAATAAAATTTCATTTTAAATTAAAATAGGAAAAATTTCAATGTTTTTGTTTATATTTAAAAAAAATATGAGAGATGTAAAAATTATTCATTTGCCAAAAGTGACAAAAAATTGGTTGGTTACGAGAAAAAAAAAATTTGTTTTGGTTTTGAAAGAAGTCAATTTTGAAAGAAAGTAAAAAAGTCAGAAAGAAAATTTTCTAATTAGAAATAACAGTAGAAATTAAAAGGAAAAAGAAGAGATTTGTGTTAATAAATCAATAAAATTTGGAAGAAAAAAAAAAGAAAAAATTGTATAGATGCAGAAGAGATTTGTGTGAACAGATCAATGGAATTTAGAAAAATTTAAGTGGTAATTTGGAAGATATGAGTGAATTTGGTTGGACGATGAAGAAGTTAACATTTTGAACAATTTATTGGATTTAAAAGTTTTTTCTTTCGGACTATAGTAAGAATTGAATGGGTCCGTTGAACTATAGGGAAACACGAATTTTTGACTGATTTTGCGAAAAATCGATAGTACTCACCTATTTTGAGAATAATCCGTCAAAAAATTTGCGGGTTATACACAATTTACAAAGAAAAATCCAAAAAAAGATTTTTTTTGCCACTTGAGCCATTACTTTTTGGCATGATATTTCATACAAAAAACAGTTTAAATGTATTGCTCTGTACATGAAAGTGATCAACAACATGTGTTCTCGCTTTCTATGAAAAAAATCCAGTTAGATTCTTCATAATATTGTTTAAATTACCACTTTTATAAATATATATTTGACAGGCAACCAGTTTGGATATAAATAATTTTAATAATAATCGCATACACAGATATGCAACCTACAAAACATACAATACTTTGTAGCGTGGTTGCCAGCTGTAATCGACTACTCGACAATCATGCTACATGACTATTAAGATAAGAAATTAAATATTGTATCAGACTATATTTTTAGTAAGATTCATTCAAGACAAACCCAAGAACATAAATGAAATTATAAACACATTTTATATATGATGATATCATTATATTGCGTATTTGAAGAAGGGGAAACAAAAAATATATAATCATTGTATTCAGCCTTCCCCTCAAAAAATATCCAATACTTTGTAATCCACATCAAGTTATTCCAGAAGGGGAAGGGAATATAATAATTGGATTCACCCTTCCCCTTCTAGAATAACATTATTTTAGAAGGGGAAGGGTGAATTCAATTATTATATTCCCTTCCCCTTCTGGAATATCTTTTGAGGGCAAGGCATTCGCCTTGCCCCCAAAAGATATCCAATACTTTGTAATCCACATTAAGTTATTCAAGAAGGGGAAGGGTGAATCCAATTATTATATTCCCTTCTTGAATATCTTGAGGGGAAGGCAAATGCCTCCAATTATTTGTAATCCACATTAAGTTATTCTAGAAGGGGAAGGGTGAATCCAATTATTATATTTTTTTTCCTCTTCTTGAATATATTGATGTGCATTACAATGCATTCATCCCTCTCATCCAATACTTTCTAAGATGAAATTCGAATGCAATAATTAATTAATATTTTAAAAATATCATGATTCTCAAGTAATCGTTTACAGCTGGCAACCATGTTACATATTGCGCTAGAGCTTCTATGTCATTTGTCATTTGATTTAATTGTTTTCATACAAATTTGTAGCCTGTCAAATATATATTTATAAAAGTGGTAATTTAAACAATATTATGAACAAACTAACTGAAATGTTGTTATAATTAGCGAGAAAACATGTTGTTGATCACTTTTCCGTACAGTGCAATTCATTTAAACTGTGGTTTGTATAAAATAACTAGCCCAAAAGTTATGGCTCAAGTGGCGAAAAAAAATCTTTTTTTGGATTTTTCTCAGCAAAATATGTATAACCCGCAAATATTTTGACGGATTATTCTCAAAATAGGTGAGTACTATCGATTTTTCGCAAAATCAGTCAAAAATTCGTGTTTCCCTATAGTTCAACGGACCCGAATTGAATTTATATATTGCTAAATTGTCAAAAATTCATTATATATAGTTAATATATTTCTGTTTTCTTTTGGGTATGAACTTGCTCCTTTAAAAAAAAAGTTATAACAAAATAAATATAAAAAAAATAAGTAAAAGTATTTTTTTTTATATGTGGTGATTCAAATAATAATTTTTTTTTAATTCACTACAATATAAAATTAAATAACTTCATGTACCTATATGATAAATGTATAAATAAACAAATAAATACCGCATTTATCACAATTAAAAAAAACAATAATCACATACATATCAATCTTTACAGATTTTAGTAAATCTTTAACAATTTGTAATAAAAATAATTCTACGTTCATCGTTTAACTAAATAGTTTAAATTGTGGCAAACTTTGTGAATCTTTTATTTCATTTGGTAGCTTGTTATAGTCAATAAATCCTTCAAATATTAATGTTTTTGTATTAAACGTTTTAGTTTGAATGTTAGTATGTAAGTGATTGTTAGTTCTAGTATTATATTCATGTATTTGACTGTTATAGGTTATATATTTGTTCAAAAACATTGGAAAAAAATTGTGCAGCATCTTATAAATGTAGGTTAGTGTCATATAAATTAGCCTCTTTTCAATCGATAACCACTCCAATGTTTCCATCACTTAAGATAGGTACTGGGGTCAGCCTGCCACATCTTAATACAATTCTCATTGCTTGGTTCTGTAATTTTGCAGTGCCCTTAATTTGTTTAAATCGAAAGTATACAGTAAGGTAGGACAGTATTCAAAGTGCATCTGTGTTATGGTTTTATACACTGTTATTCTAGAGTTAATACTTAAATGTTGCGATACTCTGGAGTAAAAGTACCTATAATTTCTTTAAAAATGTTTTTTGTATGTAACTAAAATGACTATTAAAATTTAAGTGATTATCAATCATAAAACATAGTAGAAATTATCCAAAAACCTATCAACAAAACATAACCAACATAACCTCAAAAAGTTTTCAACTTAATTTAGTAATCGAATTAACTCACCTTGGCAAAAACCTCTACAAAATCACTTAAACGGCACGTTCCTCTAACACAAAATGGAAACTGGATGTCTTATTTTGCCTTCATAACGTTGAAAACACTAAATAAAAAATTCCATAGGGGACTTTTATATAGAAAGAGAGTTTGTTGGAACCGTAATAGGCTCCGCACACAGTTGTGACGTCAGACTTAGGTTGTCTATTACGTTGGTTAATAATCATTTAGCATACTTCTTCGTTACTTTGACACTTAATTGAATACCAACTAAAACCACTCATTAAATATAATCTAAGTAATAATGTCACTGCAAGGTTACATTACCTTATAATCCTTTCTATCACCAACATTATTTTTCTTGACTTTTTTTGTATCGCAACTATCATCACAAGAATCGGTATCGGATAATTTATCGGATCCATATTCCAAATCGTTGCAAATTGCTGTAGCTAAAATCTCATCCAATCTTTCTTTCTGTTCGTTACTCAGGTTCGGACTGTTAGACCTACTATCAATGAAAAAATAATATGTGTTAAATCTTGGAATTCATATCCTATAAATGTAGTTAGTATTTTGTTACACTCAGGTCCTCAGGCGGTCAAATATAAACGAAAACGGTTTTGAAGCATTCACAAAATATTACTTTGAAGTTTTACATTTTTTTTTCAACTATTTATCATTGTACTAACTCAGATCTAGGTGACAACTCATGTAAAAAGAAAACTCCAAGCAGACATACAACGCTACTATGGTTAATGTAATCAAAATAGGCTCTTGCACTTAAAGACTTCAAAATCTTAATATTACCAATATTGATTATTCTAAGTACGAATCAAAAATTAAATGCTTATTACATTCATTTGAAAATAGTTTTCAAGATTTTGAGAGTAAAAAAGAAATGTTACAAATTTTTAGAAATCCTTTTATAATTAATTTAACTGAAATAATTAGTTATCCTGGCAATATTCAGTTGGAACTAAGCGAACTGCAAAATCATTGTGCCTTAAAAAAATATCTTCGAAAGCACAAAATTTATCAGAAGAATTTGCAGATTTCTGAAAATTGGTGCCAAAAGAAGACTTTCCTGCAATAACGGACCTGGCATTGCAGTTCCTATCCAGTTTCGGATCAAGATATGTGTGTGAACAGGTTTTCTCGGATCTTAATTATAATGTAATGTAATGTATTCAATTTCCATTACTCATTAATTTTTTTTAATGATAAATTAAATTAATTCCATTAAATTTTTTTTAATGAACAATGTATTTTTAGTACATTTCAAATTTTAATTCTTAATGAGTAATGAAAAATTTTTCACTACAATTTTTTGTCTAAATAATTAATGTAATTTTGTTTCATTACTCATTTTTTCTTTTATTTTCAATGGGTTGAAAATGAGTATTTCGCAGCTCATTTTGGTCAAGTAAAAAATAATTTCTAGTCATTTATTTACTTTTTGGTAGATTAGAGGAATAAGAGTATTTGTTGTGATGATACAAATTTTAAAAATTTTTGCTACTGCTTGATTGAAAGATAAGTTAGGATGGGAGGAGGGCCATTGATACTGCTTGATTGAAAGATAAGTTGGGATGGGTGAGGCAAGGTAAAACAAGAATTCCTCGATAATAATTATTCCATCGACTGAATTTTGCAAGATTTAGATTTTTTTTATTTTCATTGAATTTGACATTTGATTTCCGAGAATTGAA
>CAJUYH010004375.1:0-27551 GCA_910591685.1 Galerucella tenella
CTTGAATTTTCCAAATTCGGTGTCGGATACATGAAAAACTTGAAAATAAAAATTTCTCAATAAAAATACCTGTAGGTCCCACACGGACCCAAACGCTTGTGATAGATCTGAAAAAAAATCATTTACAGCGACCGACTGCAGGTTTGTAACTGTTTAATTATACCAAGTTTGAATATTTTAAGTAACGGTATTTTTGAATAATTTGAAGAAAACTCATATGAGGACATCTTCTTCAAAGGGCTGTAGCTCCCTTGGGAAGCATTTTCGGATTGAGGTAAGTTGAGCTAAATCGACTTAAAATCACCTCTAGTAACTGTAGTTTCCGTTTGGCGGGAGAGTTTCTGGACACCCTCTTTATCTCTAAATTAAACTACCGACGCTGATAATAAAGCTATAAACTTTAGAAACCATTTAAAAAGAAGGATAATTGAAAATCGATTCATAATAATACTGCTTCTTTCATTCTTGGAAATGCAGGATTGCAGCATCGTATTGGAATATCCAGGTTTTATGCAACGTGATAATGTTTTCCATCTATTCAGACTTATCATCTAATCTCTGAAGAAAATCTGAGCAGATCTGTTGAAGAACGAGCTTTTTGGGACTAGCTTCACTCAGATTTTCATCATGTTCAATTAGTCATGTAAAAATTCTTTAGTTTCTTTATCGGTGTTTACAGTCTCTGCAATTGTTCGAATGCTCATATTCTCCGCGCATAATTTAATTGATTTTGCCCACTGGTTCCGGGGATGAAACAGATACAGGTTGACCTGGACGTTGGTCATATTTGGTGCTTGCTCCGCCCTCAGAAAACCTTTTAACAGAAACATAATAAGCTCCCTCACACACTCTCCGTCATTTTATCCCGTCTATCACTCGCACCTCCCACATGCACTATCGAGTCCTTCTCTTTCCCTAATCATGCTCCCCACTATGCCACTTACCTCCATCCATTCCTCCTCGCCCCTCAACATTATCTCCACCATGTTTTCCCAATACACTGCATCCCCCAGTTTCTTCTCCAGCACTTCCTCGTTCTTCCAGCATCTGAACAGATCTCGCACACTCCAGTTTCTCTTTTTCCAATCTTTTAGCTCCTAGATAGACTTTTGATTGTCAGTAGCGTGCATTTGGGTAACGTGCTGATGACTTTTGGATGAATTAAATCTAGTATCTGTGCAGGAGACCCTTACAGTTGAAGCAGAATTTTTAATTGCATTGTATAACCATAACTAAAGATTAGGGATTGTTGAGCAGAAGATAATGTTTGAATAAAAAACTATGTATTTGAATTATATTTTTATTTCTATTTAAAGAATACACTGTGTCATCTAAAGTCAATATTATTAAATATTTGGAAAAACACTTAGTCCAGATAGACATTTATACAAGTTGTACACAATAGTTTACAGGTTTCTATAAGCACTCACTTTACTTCTCAGAAGTATAAAGAAGGTAAATATATACAAACAATAATAAAAAATCGTATCTGGACCAAGTGAGCATAATAATATAATAGTAATAATATATAGTACATCTGCGAAAGGCTTATTAATTATAATTACAACTAACAATCGCAGCAGTTGTTTATTTCTAGGGTTTTTAGAATTATTAATGAGTTTTAATTAATAAATGGATTCTAAAGATATATTGACAATTATTTTTTAACCATTTTAATCGGACAATATCAAGTACTAATATCTCACGTTTTTTCTTTAATCGAGTATGGAATGTTATATTTTTCAACATGATGAATGATGCAACGATTTGTATGTACAGGGTGAACGAAAAACGATGCTTGGAAGTGTATTTGGAAGATTTTTTATAAATTCTTAGTTTTTTTGTACCAATAATTGTCATTATGACAATATTTTTATACCGAACAATCAGTTCAAGGAAACAGTAGGTATTTATGCAACTTAATAATTTGCAAATACAAAATACTATTATGAAAATTTTTTGACAGTTCTAACAACTAATCAAATTTTGTCATTTTGTGTAATATGAAACAATTTCACCCAATCACATCAATATTACACTGATCATTGCAAATAGTGGAATTTTCAATCACTATTGAGTTTTTACAACTCGAATACATCAACTGCTGTTAGCGAATGGTAAAAAGTGGGGTAGAAGAACAATTGCTGTAAATTACTGAGCAATAAAAGCCATACTTAAATCTCGATCAAGAACACCACAACAAGATCATAAATATTATGCGTAGTAATAGAGAACAGCAACAAATTCAATGTTAAGTTAAAAGGCAATGAAAAGACCGATGAATTAGCCAAGCAGGAAGCAGCGGAGGTCATGATAGGGTCAGAAGCTTCCTGTGGAATTGCTAAATGACTAAGTGAAGAGAGCATCCACAAATGGATAAACAAACAGACGTGTCACACGACCTACTATGTCAAAGTCGAGAAACGAAAAGGATGATGGTGAGAATCCTGACTGGACCTTGTAGGCTAAAGAAACATGCACACAATTGGCCTAGCAGATGACAGTCCATGCCAGGAAGAAGACGAAACCGCGGAGCACATATTCTGTGAGTGCGAAGGCCTAGCAAGGGTGCGGTTTCACTTACTCGGAGGAGAAAAACCGGGGACAGAGAGCTACGCAAGGGAGGCGGTATCCAGGCTAATAAGTCTAATGAAAAGAATAAAGCTGGATACCGAGCTCTAATTATAGGGAGGACCACAATAGATCTGCAAAGGTCTAAGTTAAATTTTAATAATTGTACCTTCACTAGCTGTATGTGTCGTTGCGTTGAGTTATGAATTTTTTTGTCAAAAAATTTTCCGCCGAATATTCCTCAGGTATTGACAAATGTCGAACAATTTTATGGAACATTTCTCAAGCTCGTTGCTTGGTAAAAGCTGTTACCAAGGAACGAACTTTCGATTGTTATAAAACTTTCGTTTATTATCAATGTCCTAGGTATATTAGAGAGTTATTGGAACTTTTATAAGGTCAAGCAGTAATAGTGCTGTCCTTATAGTGACATATACGCATGCGCATTTGATTTTTTGAATAAGTAACCATTATTAAGATTAGTGCTTGTCCTTATTTGTGCGCGATTACTGCAGTACACTATCCTGACTTTATTTTATGTTTCATATTTATATGTCACAATTTGTAGGTGATCTCTGTGTCATCTGTGACACCTACCTTATTATAATGTTATTATAGATTTTCATGTTTCAATAACTCCAAATTTTAAGTCTGTTTTAAGGCCGAGCACTATTTATTTAAGGTCATCACAATTACTGCAAGGCAGTAAATTCGTGTTTC
This sequence comes from Galerucella tenella, assembly GCA_910591685.1. Lineage (NCBI taxonomy): Eukaryota > Metazoa > Arthropoda > Insecta > Coleoptera > Chrysomelidae > Galerucella > Galerucella tenella. The sequence continues at coordinate 3,292 of CAJUYH010004375.1, forward strand.
CAATAACTCCATTATTACTGAAAATAAACCCTTTTTTGTAAATACAAAATACTTGTTATGAAAAGCTGATATTAGTAATTGGTAGTAACAGTGATAAGACATTGAATGAGGTTGTAGTGTATTCAAAAACTCACCACTAACATTTAATTATCATTTTAGATGGTTCGATTTATAACATCTTGATCTGTGACCATTTTATATATTAATTAACCGTTTCATAAACGTCGAAAGTTTCAATAGTCCAATAAAAAAATCCGTGAATTGACTTCATTTGCTAACACTCCTCGATTAGGTTTATAAAGTATATGCTGACATGAGGAATCGAATAATCATTTATTCGTGGAGTCGAAAAATAGTGAAAATCGTGGAAAAACCGTTCGTTATTCGTGTTTTTCGCAACTATTTCAATAATCATAAACAATACCAAAAATCTACTTTATTGACAGTTTCCTGCAAAGAAAATGTCACTTTAATGGAGCTTGTTATCAATAGATGTCAAAGTTGATACACATAGATTCAAAAGTTTTGCATCACCTTCTTCGGATGCGAAGGAATTTTCTTGCGCTAACAATTTTTTGTTGGCTTGTTTATCAATGTTTACCATTTCAATATGTTCCATATTTTTTGCAATATACAGATGTTTACAGTTTTTTTTGTAAGATAACATTTTTAATGCGATCATTTTAACATGCAAGGCATTTGATTTTTTCGATTTTAAGTGCAAACATGAATCGTCAAGTCATAAGTGAGATTAACCGTGCAAGAATAGTGGCTTTAGTTGAAGAAGGTCATTCTCAAAAGTTCGTGGCAAACAGAGTTGGCGTTTGGCAAAGTGATATGTCTCGTGTATGGAACCGGTCTCTCCAGACCAATTCTGTTCCTGATAGACCTAGAAGCGGTAGAAGGCGTGTTACTAATCAGCGGCAGAACCGCTATATCCACTTAACTATCCGAAGAAACACGACCATGGCAATACCAGCACTCCAAAGAGATATGAGACATGCGTTGGGAGTTCAAGTATCGATCTCGACATTACGAAGACGAATACTTGCGACAGATTTGAGGTGTCGCCGACCAATAAGAGTGCCCAGACTACAACCTGAGCACAGAGTTCGCCGACTACAGTGGGCTCAAGAACACGCGGCCTTGCCTGAAGAATTTTGGAATTCGGTGTTTTTTTCCGACGAGACAAGGATCTGTTTGGTACAAGATAGCCATCGAATACGTGTGTGGCGGGATCCAACGAGAGTTGCTCAGCTTGCCCATAATCGCCCCGTGCCGCCTTTCAGAGGAGTAAGTGCTATGTCTTGGGCTGGTATCATGTTAAATGATCGCACAGAATTAATTCATGTGGAGGGAACGATGACTGGTGATAGGTATCTCAGAGAGATTCTACATCCTCACGTGAGACTATGCCGCGCAGCTGTTGGCAATTCCTTCGTTTTTATGGACGATAACGCCCGACCTCATCGGACCAGAGCTGTAAATGAGTATCTTGAAACTGAAGGGATCAATCGTTTGAACTGGCCTGCCCTATCTCCTGACATGAATTCCATAGAACATGCTTGGGACATGCTTGCCAGGGCAGTGGCAGCACGCAGAAATCCACCCAGGATTGTACAAGAACTTGTTCATGCGGCCCAAGAAGAATGGCGAAATATTCCTCAACAGAATATCAATAATTTGGTAAACAGCATGGGCAGGCGACTTCAAGCTTGCATAAATTCTAGAGGTGTAAATACTCTTTATTAAAAGTTCTCATGCAGGCTCTCACTTAGCCTTTTCTTTAAAAAGAATCCATTTGTATTTAATTTATTTAATTTCTAAGAATACTTTAGATGTTTAAAGCAAGTTTATTATTGGATAATAAAAATTTTTGACAAATATACACGTTTTTTTTTATTGCAACTAATTATTTGATTAATCTCTGATCCATTTATAATGAACACATTTTTTTTTCGGAGATTCAGGGTGATGCAAAACTTTTGAATCTATGTGTAGTTTAATACTATTATAACGCCTCCGGGAGTTTTTGAAAATCAAAGAACAAAGAAGCAACAACTACTTCCCTGGCTATATGCCACGAAGGACATTGAATTACACTTCAAAGTTATACGGGATTGGTTAGGGTGACATCTATCAAACAAAGTTTTGAATGAATGTTATAGAACGTGAAAACACCATCAACTCAAAGTGTATACAAGGTTTATATAATTGTTATTGTTCTGCACTGAGATGTTTTGGTATTGAAATTAAACTGCCATGACCAAAAACTGGAATATATGGAGTCTAATTTCCTTATATGGTCTCGATGCGTGAAGGATTTATCTTTCACAAAGCCAATCTAACTAAAATTTGTTTTGTTGAATATTTATAAATTTGACAGTAGCTAACTGACTAGTAATGGCTAGTAATGGTGTCATGTGTATAGTAGGTACATTCGAGGTACCCTATAACGATACCATAGTATGCCTGGGTCATTCAATACAAAATTGTCTAATTTCTAAAAATTGACTTATACCAACCTAATCCGCGGACAGTCAAAATGCGAACCAAGGGAATTTTAAAAGCTTAAAATTCCCATAATTATTAAAAAAATTTGTACAACGGTATTTATAAACGGAGTACATTTATTAAGCCATAAATTGATTCTAAAAACAGTTATACAACTGATTATGAACATATTCCCAATAAAAGAAGATAATATGTTGCCTATGAAACTTGAGAGAAAAATGAATTCTTTAAATTTAACTTATTAAAAAAGATGTATCAAATTCGACCCAACAGTTAAAATGATAAATTAAATATTATAGTTACATGGTGACAATAACTTAATCTAATATTTAAAATATTGTGATACAATTAAATATGTTTGGTTGTAGGTAACTGATGAAACAACGGTTTACAAAACATAAGCATCGTTTTTAAACCACCTAATAAATATTATAATATATATTTTATATATTTTTATTTATATTCTAAAGGCTTCTTAGGCGAACATCCAGATTAATATCACTGGAATCAGTACGATCTGCTTATTACAAGTATTCTTCAAATACTTACAAACTATAACTAAACGCTAATTTTATCAATCTATTTTTTTATTTTAAATATAATTAGGTTGAAATATGGTTTAAAAAACTGGCTGGCTGCCTTAAACGCTACAAATGCAGAATATCACTGCGTTTTAATAAATGTTTGTTATTTTGGGTTTTGTGACTCCCAATTTAGGAAGAAGCAAGATATTTGTAATCTAAGTAATAACTTTTTATAATTAATTGCATTTTCATACAAATCACTAGAGTTTATTAAAACTTTTTCTACTTTATATTGTATAAAATATTATATTAGTATATATTATATATAACACAAGGAATTGAAATTAAAATTTTTACTAAACTGCTGGCAAAGGCATACTAAAAACCTCTTTTTTTGTCTCCATTATCAAAACTACATAATTAAGTCCTCTCCCTGCGTTTAAGTTTGACTTTTGTGGGCAATTGTATTTTGGCACTTAATATTTTAAAACATTTAGGAATGACCTTTTCAACATCACATATTTATACAATACTTTTTTCTACTACTAGCTATGAAGTTGGCAATTATTGCTTCTTCTAGACAACTGAGAAGTTGAATTTCTCTATCAGTGGTTAATAATTTTTTATATTGGTAACCTAGATCAATTATGGACAAATTCTACTGTTTTGAGGATCCATAATTTTGTATACCCAGGAGATTGTCTTCAAATGCTGAAATACAAATGAAAACTTGGGATTTTAGTAGTAAGATTTATAATTTAAGAGATAGGAATGGAACAGTGCTTTATAATACGGCAAAACAGAATCAATTTATGTAATGAAGGATAAGAAGTTAGATATAAGAAACCAACATGTTGATTTTAAGATTTATTGAATAAGATTTGATTTTGACGTTGAAATATCTTGTTCATTTTACGTGACCTTATTTCCAGTGGAATTTGAAAATCTTTTGATGATAGATAATGGTAGCTAACCATTCTTTTTAAAAACACGACGTCAGCATATTAGTCACTTTCAGTCAATTAATTGCACAGTCTCTAAAGTCCCTCTAGTCAAAGTTATCCGACTCTATACCGAAGGACTTCTGGTTAAACTCCAGGACATATCCGCTACTAACTGCCGTTTGCACCGATTGCAGTTATCTTTTGGCTTTAGTAACTCATTATTAACTTTAACCATTGATTAAAAGTGAAGTGTTCTGCACCATTTGTGGTTAAGGTACTAGTTAGTGAGTCATGTGTTAGGTGTAAGTTGGTATCTTGACATCTAGGAATAATTTGAAAAATAGCAATTTTGTTGGTAAAAATGGTGTCAAATATGACAACTATTAAATATTACCCAAACAAAAGGTTGGAGTTTCCAATATGAGCGAAAAGGGAGAAATATCAACAAATTTCTCCCAAAATAAGAAAATAATGTGCTTGAATTTAATAAGAAAGTACAAGCAACATAATAGAATGCAAGGAAACAGGTGCGTTAAGCTGGAAGTATAAAAAACAGGCCTGGACAAAGATTGAGAGGGAGTTTAATACTCAATCAGATAACTACAGATCTTTAGATGTTTTGAAACGATCTTACACAAATAAAAAAAAAGAAATTAAAGTGATTTCTTCTTCTTGGAATCCCAAAGTTTAGTATGTCCAAGATTTCCATATTTTATTGAAATATGAATTTATCTCGCAAATTCACCAAGCGCTTCAGTTGATTTTCATATTGACATAACTTTAATTATATGGTTTTAAATGAAACTAACTGTTTCTAAATGACTCCACAATATATTTGAAAAAATGTGTAAATTGCAAGTAAATTATGACAATTGTTTCGATAAATATATCATCGTCAGATTTATCGAAACAATTGTCATAATTTACTTGCAATTTACACATTTTTTCAAATATATTGTGGAGTCATTTAGAAACAGTTAGTTTCATTTAAAACCATATGATGAGTAGATTCCACGAAGTGAGGGTTTATACAGTTAACTCAAATAACTTTAATTAATAATTATATATCTTAAGCCCTCCCTTATATGTGGATTAGATTTAACTATTAATTGAAAATAAATGTCATGGTGCAAGGAACATTTTAATTCAATTGGTAATTAAAACTTAACCACAACTTAACTAAGACCGGTGCAAATGGCTGTGAATAGGATTTTTGATACAGAAGTTATTGCTAGCATAAAATTGCCGTAGATGTAGTTTCCAGGCGAAGTGGTCGTTATAGAGCAAAGACGCGGCAAATCGCTAGTACTGTAGAAGTTCGTATTATATGAAATATGTTTTGTTTTAAATAAAGTTAGGGTCACTCATACCAAGGCGAAATTGGTACACATTGATATAAATAACGAAATTAAATATTTTCAATAACCCAATTTTAAGTAGTTTACGATCTAATTTATAATTTTTGAGGAGTTTTGTGTTATATATTTCCATTTAAATAATTCATGTTACAAATGGTGGGGAAAATTGTAAGTTCAATTCCTTATATTTAGCCAACGGGCACACTGAACGAATTATATCGATCAATTTTTTGAATCAAGTAAATATCAAAACAACGTTGCTGTATGAAAACTGTCACACGGTTAGATTGATCGCTGTCACGACCAGTCGAGATGCGATACATATTAATAGTAATAATTTGTTTTCGAACTCGTAACCTCGGTTTTTTATCCATATATTTATTTCTTACCTTACATACAAGAAATTTTATAATATACAGTGTATTAATTTAGAAAGATTTAAAAATACAGCTGTTAAATGTCAATTAGAAAAGTGTGACCAGCATTTCAAGTATCACTCGATACAACCCTACACGATTCGGTACAAATTGATCAGTGTGCCCACCGCCTTATAGACAAGCTAAAGTTTAAAATACCAAAAATCTGCCCTGAATTTGGATATCAGTAAAACAATACAATATCAATTAAGCAAAATAAAATTTCATTTTATGTAGACGCGTTTTATTATACAGGGTGTAACAAAAAGGCAGGTCATAAATCATACCACATATTCTGGGGCTAAAAATAACTCGATCCAACCCAAGTTACTCTAGTACAAATGTGCATGCGAAAAAATTTACAACCCTTCGAAGTTACCAAATGAAAATTGATTTTTTCAAATATTTCGACAGTTGTTCGACATATTATAATGAAAGTTGACAAGTGGCTTTATTATGATTAGTGCATCTTTAAAAAAAAATGAGGAATTATTGCACCCCGTTAAAAATTTATGGGAATTGAGAACCCCTAAACCCCCCCAAAATTTTTGTGAACATTACAATTTAATGCTTATTGTGGCACCATTATTCAAACACATTATTTTTGAAACTTTTTTGCTCCCTAGTACTTTTTACAATTATCAGTTTTTATCGAGATACGGCCTATTTTTCATTATGCTTCAAAAATTTCGAGTAACAAAAATTAAAGTCAATGAATTTTTAAGTTTTTCGAGGGTCCCAAATTTTTGATTGAATCTTATTTATGTCGAACAAATGTCGAAATATTTGAAAAAATCAATTTTCATTTGGTAACTTCGAAGGGTTGTAACTTTTTTCGCATGCACATTTGTACTAGGGTAACTTGTGTTGGATCGAGTTATTTTTAGCCCCAGAATATGTGGTATGACTTCTGACCTGCCTTTTTGTTACACCCTGTATATGCGGGGATATCACTCATAATTAATAGGTGATATTTATCCTAAATCAATAACAAAACTTTGAACACGTGTTTAAACTTATGCAATTGATGGTGGACAAATTCTTCATACCATAATGATAGTTGAGCAATGAATTTACCAATAGAAAACAGTTCTTTTGATAGCAATTATGCGATAGCATGAAAATATGTATGGAACAACCACGCAGAAGCTGGTCTACTTTTATTGATGTAAGTGTACCTATGTTATGATGATGATGTATGTGGTCGATATGGCAGTGGGACTTTTTATTACCAGTGCAATTTCATTTCATTCATACCTGTTGGGCTTACAATGGTTATGTTTTTCTGTTAAGAATGGCGAAAATGAATAAGACATATTGAAATATGAGAGATTACATCCAGGTGAGGCAGATGTCTAACATGATACTATACTGCCGCATGAATGGGCAATGGACACCTCTAGAAAAACCTACTAGTGGAACAAACAGAATGTAGATTTTGGTGGAATTGGAAAATAAACTTGCTGCCTAATGCATAAGGCAAAATAACTAGGAAACTTTTGGATAGAAGAAGAATATCCACCTTAACTAAGCGCCTTTGGGTTTCTTGAATTTGAAAATTGGAATAGAAGTTGAGGAGCTCATGAAGTCTCCGAAGTTCCCTCAGGAACTGGATAGAAGAAGGGTCGCAATACATCAATATACAGAGATGAGCAGATGTTTGGAATAAATAGATATATTTGAAATTATTGGAGATATTAATATGAAATTTGGGAAATTAATTATTAGAGTAAATTTCGAATTTTTTCAACAGGTACCACGTTCGATAGTGTGCAAAGGTATAATACGTGGAAGAGACACAGATGTCCGATTTCACCATCCAGTTCCTAAAGTTAGGTAATACCTAAATCAGATCTTGGAATGACAAAATAGAATTTACATTTCACCATGCGCTAAGAAATGCCTAAACATGATACCCAACATTGTCACTCTCAAGTAATTCTTAGCGCGTGATAAAACGAAAATTTCACTTGGCAATTCCAAAATCTGATTTGGGTATTACCTAACTAGGAAATGGTTGGTGGAATTGGGACATAATCACCAAGTGGTGTCAAGAGAAGGTACCTCGGAAGGTACTAACTGTGAACCCTCTCAAAACCACAATATTTGTTTCTATTATACCAAGAAGAAAGAACTGAATTACTAGTGATTAATGAGGTTGAAATTCCAATTACACAAGAGGCAAAATACTAGGAAGTCATATTTGACCACAAGTTGACTTGGAAACAGCACATACAGAAAATATAACAAAAAGCTACGATAGCCCGTAATCAAAAAAACTTTTTCCCTCACGAGTTTAAGCAATTTCAATTGACTTTTATTCCTATAAAAGTAGAAAACTGTAGTTAGTGAAAGCAAAGTATTAGGAACCACACAACCTCCTCAATCATCATAAAAAATTTAATTTGTGCAGCAATTGGAGGAATTAGTGTGATACTTAGATTTTTTCTCACTAATTATACTTATAAATTAATTTCGTACAAAAAATATATTTTTTATACAAAAACAACCTTTAATTATTATATTGCATTCAGGGCAAATTTCAAAAGGTATAAACACTTAAGCTAAGTCTTAATTTAAAATGTAAAAAGGGCATTTCTACTTCTATATCTATAAAATTTTTGAGTGCCAAATTCAAAAAGGTATGTAATATATAACGCGACTAGGTATATCGTTAAAAATCTATCTACATGTTTATACAAAAATTATGGAAAAAGGAAATGCTAACATGGTTCAAAAATCATTTATTTTGTTTGTCCTATATATCGGGAAAACAAAATAAATTTGGAGGAACTTTTTCCAAGTTATCCGCTAAAAAATGTTTCACATTTTGTAAAACTTCACAAAAATAATTTGCGGAATATTTAAAAGAAGTTCTCGATCGGTATGTCAGCTTCCATCACATTTTGTAAAAAACAAGTTTTGGTACATACGTATATAAATCGATTCGATAAAAAAATTATAAAATACATCTAAACTAAATAAATATTTGAGCAACAATAAAAAATTCAACAATCATTAGCAATCTCTTCGTGAAGTCTAAGACTTTGTTGTTACAAGAACTTTGCAACTGATTGTTATTTACAAACTTAATATTCTAAAAATGTGTGAGTATAGTATTTGTTAGGTGCGAAGCACCAAATAATTGACATATTGCTGATTTGTTATACACTCGTTAAATAAAAAAAATTATGTTTAACAAATCATAATAAGCCTCTAAATCGTTATGCTAGATGACAGGAAAATAAGAATAAAAACAAGTTCATATTGAAAATAATGTAAGTATTATATTGTACCGATATCATTCTTCACTCTGTGATCAACAAATGCTTTCCACATTTTTCAGATAAAGCAAGGCTGTGTCAAAATATGTCTCAAAAAGAATTTGCCATACTAATGGTTTCAAATGTTAGGAATTCTGAGCAAATCACAGTTAACTGTATACAGATCTGGTAACTTTTTCCGACAATAATGGTATTTTCACCCCTATATTTTTGTGATGAATACACGCATAGGGGCTTAGCGTCCCTTCACGCTTCGATTCAGTTCAAAACTCAACTAGGCCAAGCAATATGGTGTAACGGTTTTCTTTTTAAATGTTTCTAACAATTCAAATAACTGACAGGGATAAAAATTAATTTCTACTTATTTTTTCTTGACAACGGTAGCTGGAACGCTACCGAAACGTTGAAATAAAGAATTTAAAAATATTGTGGTTTAATTTCCCAAGAAATTAAAAAAATAATGAATAATATACCACAAGGAACATACAGAAGAAATTCAAATAAATGTTTCTGCTTTTATGTTACACCCTGTATAATTATGACAGATCGTTGAAAAGCATTTTCTATGGGCTCTACTACTACTACAGAATGTGCAGGCGAGCCTTGACCTAGCCAAACTAAAGTCACGGTTCCGGCACTGAGGCCACTGGCGGGCCCATTGTGCCATTCCTGCTACCTAGTCATCCATGAAGCCGAGTCCTTCAATAAAGGCCACAACCTTTTTCAGTGGATGCCTGCTTGTGTCCCCAGGAGCCATGACAGTGACTCCGAAGATTCGCCTGCGTAATACAGCCCAGTGTGGACACTCTAAGAGAACATGAACTGACGTTTCATCAGTCATGCCGCAACCCCTACATAGGGAACTTTCCTCTACTCCTAGATTGTAGAGGTGCTTCCTCATACAGCAGTGCCCTGTTAGGAGTCCTGCTATCTTCCTCAACCTACTCCTTGGTAGTTCAATAGCTGCCCCAGCGTGTCCATCAGTCCATCCCTTCAGTAGGAGTTTGGATTGTCTAGGACCCTGCAGGGCATTCCAATGAGCGAGGTGTTGGTTCCTCAGCCACTTCCTCGTCTCCTTGCGTATCGTTTGTTTTGTTAGGCCGAGGGTCGGGCCCGGGCCGCAGAAAGGAGCTGCCGCCCCTTCCGCAGCCAGTGCATCCGCCATTTCGTTGCCTTCAAAACCAGAGTGGGCCGGAATCCATTCTAGCCGCACTGCGTTCTGACTTGCAAGATCAGCAAGTCGTTCTCGACATTCGTCAGCAAGTCCCGAGTTGATGGTATATCCACTCATGGGCTCTCCAACTACGAATCACAAGTAGGGGGTTACCATTTAAATTTTATAGGTGGAGTAGGTGGGTGTTGATGGGGAGCGTTCTTTTTCATGTCATTTTAGCTCTCCCTCTCTACACCAGATACAATTTTGAAATTTTGATATTACTTGTGGTTCACTAGGTACCAAGGTACCCATTATAAGTTTTAAAATTGACACCCTTTATATAGGATCATAATACGTCATGTCTTTTAAAAGATGGCACAGTCCGTTTTCTACTTCTTTGTCTTAAAATTTCAACTATTGCTTGGCCTAAACATGAAATGCTTAGCCCTATTGAGATTTGACCAAGGAAAGCAATTTTTTAATTGCACATATCGCAGATTACAATGGAGACGGGTGTGTGAAAACATGGCTCCCCCATAGGAATATATAGAAATAAACTTTTCCTGTAGAAAATGAAATACAAGAGACATTCTAATATAATTTCAAGTTATGAATCTCATGGGTTAACTTTTGCATTGTTCGTTTGTTCCTTTCCTTCGTGTCCTTTATTCGTGTCAATGGAGACTTGAAGTAGCTTAGAGATGAGAAGCTGAATCAGCTCATGCATTTTAAGTCCTATGGTCGGTAAAAATGAGACCAGATCTGTATATATGAGAACACAAGTTATATATTGAATCATTTTCCATAGACCTGTGGGCTATGTTGTTATTTTCAAAAAGTCCTGTCGTTACTGTTTCTACATTCATCGCTATACTTTATATTAATTTTATTGTCCTATATGATATAATATTATCATAAACAAAACCTATGCCAAACTTTAAAAATTTGAGCTGGGGACAATTTCTTTTAATATGGTGTCATCAGAGACTGTGTAGATTATGATTTGGAAAATAAACAAAAATGATAAATAACCAGAGGACGCTAAACAAACCAGCATTGCTGCTATAGAGGTGAACAACAAAGGTGTTAGGATAACTGTGTGTAACCTGTTTTACGGTGTATTTTCTCAATTCTGAGCGGTAATTTCGTAGAATAGAATATAATAGAAGAATAAAAGTTGAGAGTAATCTCTGTAACCTATCATTAAGTGTTTTCTCCAGTAAAGTGTTTTAATTTTGGAATCGTGCGGATTCTGGCTTGGTACCCCGTTTTTCTCAAGCCTTCGTAAATTATTGGTAGCAGAAAACAAGCCATAACTTTACAAAAATCGTGGTCTATTGATTCCAATACTTACCAAGAGTAAAATTTGAGTCTGTAAAGTGAAGCGAGCGACTTTTCGCTTTCAATATATATTACCATGTCCTGAGAAGCAGTCTTGACTGATTTATGAACAGATTGCATTTTTGCCCTACTTCAACATGCCTTTATTAATTGATATATTTTTTTGTTGAAAATACTGTTATTAGTTATAATTAAATCAAAAAGTGTGAGACACCACAAAATATTTGTTGTTCACCACTAATTCACGTTCTAGAGTAGATAAGTAGATGTCACCCAGTAATTTCAGTTAGGAATGTACTGTATGAGTTAAAATGTGTGTGAATGCAATTAAAGAGAAGGTTGCAGATGAAAAGTAATACACATATTCAAATCTGTCATCTGTCACAACGTGTTTACTAAAAGCAATTCAAATGAAAATGGAATCAGCATATTTTGATGAAATGAAACTGGATACAAGGTATTACAGTTTTTTCAGTCTTTATACAATACTAGATGCACTAATCAAGTACTGAAGCAAACGTATAATTTAAAAATCCTCACCTTGCAACGGCTATATTTGTCACTTTCTTTTTGTTTATGAAGATAAAAAAATATTGTTAAATTTGTTACAAAGTGAGCGACTGTGATTTGATATAAATGAGAGGATATATTTCGTAACAAAGATATATAGTCTAGCAAATCTAATTCCAAATATTTTTAATTATTTTCATTTTACTTGGCGATTAATGAAATCTCTGCAAAAATACATTTTTGATTTCCTTACATTATATATGTGGATTTTCCAATAATTTTTTTTAAATATTGCTACATTATAGGTACATTAGCATTATCAGATAATATTAGCCTTGGAATGAATTGGGACAACTATTACAATAATACAGAGTTATGATTAATGAAACATGAATTGATGCTGTGGAATTATTTAAATACATTCTTAACATTCCAAGGACTGATAATAACTTATTTAACAGCATTCCAAATACATTGTGTGATAGAAAACCGCCTAAAATGTAACAATAATATATTGGAAATTTATTGCAATGTAACGATCAGTTTTACAATTACAATTTCTATGAAATCATTAATCACATGCCTTCATAATAAAAAGAATAATCTATTGATCAATTTTGAAATTCACTAGACTAATATAAGGTGGAACAACGTTATAGCTAAAGAATATCATACAATCTAATCACAATGTTTTTTTTTGCTAAATTATAACAATTCTATTTTTACGGACATTCTTACCTAAACACATTCATAAGAAGCACTTATTAATCATCAGAATATGTATATATAATCAAACAAGTCTATCAAGTCGTATCTAAAAAATGCACACTGCCCTCTACTACATCCTATTATACTATGACGCATTCCTAAATTTTTGTTTCCATTATGTAATCTAATATATTTTATCAATTGGAAGTTTAACCTTTCTGTTATTGATTCATAAGGAAATCTGACTTCTCAATAAAATATAATAACACTATTAACTACTGCAGGCTGTTTTTTTTTAACTTGAATAATACTCATGATAGAGCGTAAATTAATTTTACACGAATCAGTGAACTTAAAATACATACTATACGTTGTTTACTACTGTATCTATAATTCTAACAGTTAGTTCAACATATACAAAGTTTAATAAATACAAATTGAACATATAATGTCTAAAGAGATGATTATTAATGATGCTTATAATAAGCTTGTAAAAGGCTCGAGTCCCTTAGCAATGCGCCACCCCATCCCACTAAAATGTATGCCTACCATGTAATTAAGAGCCCGCGCAGATAGGCGTACAGAGTTCTGCGGTCTTTCTTATGAGTTCGGAGAGATCACATACAGCGGTCAATTACCAGAGTTCCATTTTTGTTTTAAATATTGTAAGTGAAACATGTCAGATAGTTCATCTTCTCATGAAGACGAAGCACTGCTTTTATGGAGCCTGGAGGCGTCCAAGAGATAAAGGAAACTCTGGGTACACCTAATAAACAGCAAGCGAGACGCTCAAGCAGAATTTAATAATATTTTTGCTGAATTGCTCAAAGATGGAGAACGATTTTTTATTTATTTTGGTATCTCAATAAACAGCTTCCATGAATTATATAGTTTATAGAAGATATTATAGAAAAACAGTACATCAATTGGGGGAAGGCAAGAGCTTGGGCTCTGTAGTAGAATAGCGTCAGTCAAAATAGCGCTAGGTTGAAACAGCGGTGAACAAAATAGCGCTCGACAAAAACAGCGCAGGACAAAATAGCGCCGCACAATAATAACGCTGGACAACATTACAAAGAACCCGGAACTCTGAACGTGAAACACGGAACGCCCTGTGTCTGCTCGGGTTCTAGCTGTGCTGCTTATAGTCTAGACTTCCAATATAATACGACGTGTAGCGATTCTACACTCTCACATCATCAGATGCTTTTCACGTGTGTTAAAGATCACTACTCACTCACCCGGTTCGTTACGGAGCCGTCTAGTGCTAGATTTAGTATTTCCCGATTTGCCTACACATTCATCACACACAGTTGATGTCTTGCTTAGAAACAAGACAGCGACAGTAGCAGTTCAGACAAGGAACTAGCATTATTATTGAAAGAAAAAGCTGGAAACATGAAGAGCACGTGGCCCATTCTATTAATCAAAAGCAGGGAGAGCTTGGAGAATTCCACTATTTATTCAAAGGTTTGGAACAAGGTTAACAAAACATATTTCAGAAAGTAGTTTCATAACATTAAATCTGCCTACTAATTTCATCCTTTCCGCTTTTTGATGGTTCTTTTCGTGCCATGTAAGTGAGTAACAATATTGAAGATTGACCTCCCTACTTCTCTAATCCTACTGGAACTTACTTTTTATGTTTTTTTTATGTCTACGTACTATTTTCAGACAAAAATGTAAAACGTGTTGCAAATATCACCCACGTGGGGTGGCGTGTTGCGAATGGGTTTCGGCATTAAAGGGTGTACTTAATCTATGTTAAATAAGCTTCTCACTGATTCAGGTATAAATTTTGCTCTCTATAGTTATAAATTGCTTCAAATTATAGATCATGTATAATATTTGTAAGCAATAATGTTATTTTATGAATTATGTATCCATTACCGTTCAGTTTCATGACGCATTCCAACAATTCTTTTTTTTGTAATACTTATTCAGATATTTTTTTCATGTATTTATTTAAAAATTTCCCTACGAATCCCTCTTTACGTCAAAAAACATCAGTCAAACATCGTCATTCAGAACATACAATCTCTGGTGGAAATATAAGAAATCCACGTCCCTTTGACTAACCGGGCAGTGACTTTGTTTAGCTCCAGAACACAGTCACGTCCTGGAAGTACGTGACGACGCTCTCAGAAGTTAGGCTCCATCGATAGATTACGCCTTTTAGGAGAACAGCTACGCCCTGTAGATGTAGGAGGCAGTATTGGGTGGCGTTGGCGACGGTGACGAGGAGGGTGGCGAGGGGGAGCTAGAGGATCCACTGCTGGTCGGCAGGGCGCTGTGACCAGATCTCTGCTGTTGGGAGGATCGGGGAACACGACCCAAGCTTCGCCCCTCCTCGCTGTTTTCTCAGAGGTATACCTTCTTGACGCTACGCGTTGTTCCGAAGCCGTCGCCTCGCCGATAGTTATCGCCCTGTAACAACTAAAAGGGACAACGTTTTTGGATAGTAGTGCAAGTTACCTGATAGCTTGGTTGTGCGAAAAATAAGCATGCTTGGGAAGTGCTGACAAATGACAAATTAAAAACTATGACTTAATATACACACGTTGAATATTTACAGTAAAAACAACAGTAATAACAATGGGTATATGAAAGTACACGAGTAATCGAATGAGTCGCTTATCATAAAAAGGCACATAGTTGTGTGTTTTATGAATAGAGAACCAAATGTGAGTCTCTTCAAATTCTTATGTGATAAACCAATTTTGTATATACTTGATTTTCTTGCCTAATATTCACCTGCCTTTCAAATGAGAAATTAGTTCTTGAATTGAATATACCCACTCTTACAACACAACAACAAACATGCAACAAAAACGATTCAAAATGTGAACTTGCAACAAAACATTCCGAACGAACCAAAGGCGCCACGCGTTCCAAACAATCTGCATCGAAACATTTTCGGGCGAGCTCTGAACAAAACCCACAGGAAAACATTTTGCGTGGAGCTTTTCGCCTGTTTGCAGTGTTCGCTGTGTTTTCCAACTGTAATCAGTCCGTGTTTGTTTGTGTGTTTGTCGACATGGATGCATCTGATATCACCCTAGCCATTGGAGCTTTTTTAATTACAGCAGCACTCAGTGACCTAGATTATATGCAGATGAAAAATTTCACAAGGATTGCTAAAGAAGATTTCCAGAATCTATAATGTGTTTGGTAGGTCATAGAATAACTAAGAAAGATGCGGTATTTCGAAAGACAACTCCTGTACAAGATAATATCGTCTGGCTGTTACACTGTTGTAGGTATTCACTTCACACAGGCGAAGGAATAAATTCTTTTTGAGCAAGTCCCGTCTGGTTCCGTCTACAGACAAACCCCCGAAAATATTTTGCTAGTTCTGTTCTGTTCGGCGCAACGGATTAATTAGACGAATTGACGTTTGGTTCGCTCGTATTGTTTTGATGCAATTGATTACACTGCCAAACATGCAATAGTTGGTAAAAAACAGTGTTAATGGGAAATATAGCACACTCCATAAATTAATAAAATATCATGAAGCTGTACATTAAGAAATAATTGTTAGAAATTATAGTTAGTACTTTTTCTTTGCTTTCAAAAGTTATTCCCTCAGCTTTTACCGTATTTAGTAGGTACATGATGATTCAATTCAAAGACATCTATTAAAAACAGACAAACTACTAATTTGTTTCAAATATATATGATCTATAATCGATAGTATTTACTATATAATTGAATTTATTGTAAATATATTCCATAATGTACTTGTACAGCTTTGAGAACGCCTCAAATTTAAATACATAAATTTGGGATCTCAATGGAGATATACAGGGTGTCCCAAAACTAATGGACAATATAAGAACTGTAGAAAGGGGTGATAAAAATAAGTCGTTTGATACAAACATGCACTAGTAAAATGTTAATAGTAAGCGAGATATGGGGCGTTAAAGTTGACAACATATTTTTGAAAATTCGTAATATTTAGAAAACAACGGAATGTATTGGTCTCAAAATTGGTACACTATGGTTTTTAATGGTAATAAGCATGATATTGCCTTAATTTTTAATAATACTTCTAGATGGCGCTGGTTAAACAGTTAAAATTTGATAGATCAGCGGTATTTTTTTCCCCCTGTAAAATGTGCATTTTATTACAAAATAATAAAAACTGCATCATTTTGAAACAAAAAAGGTATACTTGTTCAATTCCCATATTTTAAGTGTTTATGTGTGTGGTCGCCTTCTGAGAAACATTCTTACAATATTTCCTCTGCTAAGATCTCTTGTGTTACTACAGTTAAAGTGATCGAAGAAACACAGCGACTACTGTAAGTCATTCAATATACATCCAAATAATATAAAATTAAATAATATTGGTCTAATCAGCTTGAACTAAAATAAAATCAGAATCTTGTGAGTGAAGTATCTATCAAAACCAACTTCTTATCAAAACACAGCTGACAGAAAACAACTTTTTTTTACTTACATCCAAAACTAGATAAAGGTATCCATGCACGGAAATATGAACGAGAATGATATTACTAATAGAGATTTATTAGAACGTATACAAAAGCAGATTACAGACCTAAAATCATCAATAAATGCTACAGAGGTTAGACTAAGCTTAAAAGTTGAAAATTTATTACACACAATAAATAATATAGAGAAGGAGAACGAGCTGTTGAGGAATAAAGTTGAGCAGTTAGAAAGAGACAATAAAAAAAATAACATTATTGTATTTGGATTGGAAAGAAAGGAAGATAGACTGAATAATTCCGAAGTAATTGATACCC
The DNA here is from genome assembly GCA_910591685.1 of Galerucella tenella. Taxonomy (NCBI): domain Eukaryota; kingdom Metazoa; phylum Arthropoda; class Insecta; order Coleoptera; family Chrysomelidae; genus Galerucella; species Galerucella tenella. Next base: position 20,816 of record CAJUYH010004375.1, read on the forward strand.
TCAATAACTTACTAAGTCTGACGCTATCCGAATCTGATTTTAATAACATCTATACACTGGGCCGTACTAAAACAAGTCCGATTAAACTGGAGTTTCTATGCTATTTAAAAAAAGAGAAGATTTTCAAAAATATCAAGAACCTAAAAGGAACTAGAATTTCCATTGCACATGATCAAACCAAACTACAATTAGCAGAGACCAAAATTTTAAGAACACACCTGTATCTTGCCAAACAAAACAACGAACCAAACTGCTACATTAAGGGTGGAAAGCTTCATGTAAATGGGACTTCATATCATCCATCACAACTAACGGACCCAGCTGAAGAAGAAAGCGATAAAACGCACACTTCCAGCAGCGATCCTGGAACACCTGTTCACCATCAATCAACCAAAACACCAGAAATAGAAGAAAAAGAACGTCGAGACCGAAATCGACAAGACAAAGAAGCAGTAAATCAAAAACTAGAAAAACCACACGCAACCAAAGACAAGAAGAACTTTTCAAAAGTAGCCTCAAATGGAAAACCAGATCCAAATTTCCATTACAGGACCAGGAACAATTCATCCTCAAGTTTGAAAAAATAATAACTTCATATTTTCTCTTCACTGTTGTATACACTGTTTTCTTCTTAATCTTTCTCTTGGAGGGACTATGGTTAAGATCATACTCTCTTAATAGTTAGAATAGTTAGAATAGTTAGTTATATTTTTGTTATTTTTTAATATTGTTTTAAGCGATCTCATATTATCAGTTTGTCCCCAGTTTCATAATTAAAAATGGACCCATATGTACGAGATTTTGATATACCCACAGTCCCAACATTTACAGTTGATAATTTTTTAGAATGTGATAAAATTTACAACATCAATGAACATAATCAAAATTTTACAATCTTTCATAATAATATAAGTAGTATAAATAAAAACTTAGACGAATTTAAAATAGCTATAGACGAATTAAAAAAAAAACCTGATTGTATCATTTTAACTGAAACGTTACAAATTCCAGATTTGAGTGTACATAAACTAGAAGGCTATAATATTTTTTACAACAATGGCGATTTAAATAGAAATGACGGAGTCGTAATATATCTTAACAATAAATATTCCTTTAATTATGAAATAGTTCAGTTAGGGGTTACTAATATAATCAAATTAAAGGTTTGCGTTAGTAGCGACCACAACATTGTAATTTTTGGCTGTTACAGATCTCCATCTAAGAAAGATTGGAACCCTAAAATTCCTGAGTTTATTCAAAATCTTCAATTGTTTCTTAATCAACATGTTGATAAAAATTATACCTATGTTTTCTCGGGTGATATAAACATTGACATATTGGACGAAAACAATAACACTTTGGAGTACTTGAATGTTCTGCAGGAATTCGGTTTCATATCTACGATAAATAATCAAACACGATTAAAAGCTTGTTTAGATCATTTATTTATTACAACCAACTCGTTCACTAAAACAGATAATTTAATACCCATTGTAATTGAGTCAGATATTACTGACCATCATACCATTGCCTTGCAAATCATATTTGAAAGTCATAAAAAAAATCCTAAAAGCGAACCAAAATATATCAATCACATTGACTATCCTAAACTTGTACATCTGATCAAAAATGAAAGGTGGCATACGGTTTTCCATGATTCCAGTCCTAATTCTGCAACAGAGAAATTTGTTCAAATACTTTCTAATTATATAACTATTTCCACACAGACTAAAAAATATTTCAGGAAAAATACTAAAATCTCACCATGGGTTACAAATGGATTACTTACATCAATTAATAAAAAAAATGACTTGTATAAAAAATTTAAACAAAACCCAAATGACATGGATCTAAAAAAGACATACAAAAATTATAGAAATAAAATAAAATCTCTTATTGAAAAGGCAAAACAAAACTATTATAAAAAGGAAATTAATAAGAATCAAAATAATAATAAGGAATTATGGAAGATAATTCAGAATATTTCTACTGACAAAAAATCGAATATTAATATTAATTCAATAAAAAATCAAACCGGGGAAATCCTAACTGATCCAAAGTTAATTTCAAATGAATTTAATACGCAATTTGCAGAAACGGGTAAATTATTAGCTCAAAAAATTAACAACCACACTAAAAAAGAGTTTCCCAAAAAAACTGTACTTAACTCCATGGCACTGTTTCCGGCAACCCATAATGAAATTCTAGAAATAATAAAATCATTAAAACCTAAAAAAGCCGCAGGTATAGATGACATTAATAGTGAATGTTTAAAAGCCGTGGCTAAATATATTATCAACCCGCTCACTTACATCATAAACAAATGTTTTGATGATAGTGTCTGGCCATCTTGCTTCAAAACATCTCTTGTTATACCGATATATAAGAAAGGTGACAAAACTAACGTGTCTAACTACAGACCAATTTCTCTGATCCCGCACATCTCTAAAATATTCGAAACTTTATTAAAGAATAGACTTAACTCCTTTATTAAAAAATTTAACGTAATTTCAGAACATCAGTTTGGATTCAAAGAAGGTCAGTCAACACAAGATGCAGTTTTAGAATTAACAACTAAAATTTATAACTCATTAAACCAGAGCAAACCATGTCTGTGCGTTTTCCTAGACCTATCCAAAGCCTTCGACACGGTAAATCACGACATGCTACTGGAATCTTTGGAAGAAATTGGCATCCGAAATAAATGTCTTAAATTATTCAAAAACTATTTATCTAACCGGAACCAATTAGTTAAAGTATCTGGGGTAATGAGTGATTTAAAACCGACTGAATATGGTGTTCCGCAAGGGACAATCTTAGGACCGACATTGTTTAACATTTATATTAACAACCTATTTTCATTACAAGGGGCTGGAGACATTGTAGGATTTGCCGACGATACCGCCATATTTTACAGCGATGACACTTGGCTTAAACTTAAAAATAAAGTTGAAAATGACCTTGCCAGAATAAAAAGTTGGTTCGACAACAAAATTCTAACTCTAAATTTAGACAAAACCCAATACTTACCATTTTCTTGTACCAATGTTAATACTCCTAATTTCGAACCCTTAAAGACTACCGTTAAAAATTCAACATTTGCCATAAATCCTGTAACAAAAATTAAATATTTAGGTATTATATTTGATAGTAATATGAAATGGAATGACCACATCACATACGTTGTTAAAAAACTACAAACTATCTTATACAAATTTAGATTTTTGAAGAAGTGCATACCTTCAAATTACCTGAAGACTTTATATTTTTGTTTGGTTGAAAGCCATCTAAGATACGGGATAATTGGTTGGGGGTGTGCTCTCAAATCATATATTTATCCACTAGAAGTAATACAGCGTAGATTCCTTAAAATAATTTTTAATAAATCTTCTCGATACCCATCAGATGATCTATATAACGAAAGTGGAGTGCTAGATGTGAAACAACTATATTACTTAACAATTGCTCTAAAATATCAAGATATTAAAAATTTAATTCAGCTGCCTCAACATGAACATAATACAAGACAAAAAAACCAGTATACATTGCCAAAAATGCAAAAATCGTTATGTCAACGTTCTTTCTGGTACATTGCCCCTAAAGTGTTTAATGGAATCCCTGAAAACATTAAAAACTTAAATGGTAAACAAATATACAAAAAGCATATAAAAAAATTCATGCATAGTAAGTCAAGACATTATTTTAGTGATATAATTGAATTCTATTTCTAGTCTACCGTACTTACCAATTTTCCCCTCTTAACACAAAAAATCTCGTACATATCGCATCACTATCCAACATAATATATTTATTGTAATATTTTATTTGTAATATTAAGGTGTATTTATTCTTTTAATTTCTATTTATTTTAATTAGCATAGGTGTATTTTAAAAAGTAAGGCTATTCTAAAGTTAGGCATCATTTATTAATTTGATGGAGATGCATTTGTGTTTGTATTTTTAATTTTAAATTATTTCAATTAATAAGTGTGTTTTAAAATTTAATTCTATGCTTATGCATTATTTATTTATTGATATTCCCGAAACAGGTGTTTTCACCTATCGGTAGTTTCTTTTTTTTATTCACATGTATTCTTGTAAATACTTTTCTTTCTTTCTGTGAATAAAAATTATTATTATTATTATTAAGTCGTTTTCAAGATATTCATGCTATTTTAATATTACAGTGCATATCATTACACTGCAACTTAATTACTAGAATATTTTAAAGAGGGCTGTGACTATCAAAAGAACTGTCATTAATTTACTAGTTAAAAGGGAAAAGTTGTCATTACTGTGTTTTTAACTTCTGAACTAAAAATACGGCTTTCATTAAAAATGCCTAGAGGCAATGAATTTACAAATAATGAACTAAGGGATATGATTTGTGTTTATGCACAAGTAAATTATAATGCATGTGCTGCAGTTAGACGATACGTGCAGTTATATCCAAACCGAATTGTACCCAGTCGTAAAAAATTTCAAAGATTGTACTCCAATTAAGGTGAAAGCGGCTCTTTTCGTAAGAAAAATTCTAGTGGTCGACCTAAAATAATTACAGCTGATATGGAAGATGAAATTTTAACAATAATTATAGAAAATCCTGAATTGAGTACTCGGCGCTTGCAGGCAGCTACTGGTGTAAGTAAATCAAGTGTGTCAAGAATTTTACATACAGAAAAATTGTACCGATATCATTTCACGCCTGTACAAAATTTATTACCCAATGACTTACCAAGGAGACTACAATTTTGTCAACCAATGCTCGGTAAGATCAATCAAGATCCAGTATTTTTAAAAAAGGTACTGTTTACGGACGAGGCTACATTCACACGCAGAGGAGTATTTATTTGGAGAAATAACCACTATTACGATTTTGCTAATCCTCATCAATACAAAGAAACTCATTTTCAGCATGAGTTTTCAATCAACATCTGGTGTGGAATCATTGGCGATAATTTCATTGGTCCATTTGAACTCCCTAACAGATTAAATGCGGTAAATTATTTAGAATTTTTGCAAAATGATTTAGGCATTTTACTTGATGAAGTTCCTTTAATTGTAAGGCAGGATATGTGGTTTATGCAGGACGGTGCTCCCCCACATTATCCACTTATAGTCCGGGAGAATTTAAATAACAATTTTCCGCATCGTTGGATTGGACGGGGCAGTGAGTTTCCTTGGCCGCCTCGTTCCCCAGAATTTAATCCTTTGGACTTTTATGTATGGGGATATCTAAAATCGTTAGTCTACAATAGTGAAATTCATAACCAAAACGAACTATTAGCAAAAATTCATGAAGCCGCAAATACTTTAAAAAATGGCAACGCGATGTTTTTTAAAGTAAGACAACAATTACAAAAAAGTTTACGAAAATGTATTGAAGTAAACGGTGGTCACTTTCAACATTTAATGAAATAGATGTAATTATTGTTTTTTTTTCTTTTCTTTTTTTCTTTTCCAATTAAATTGTATTCTTTGAACAACCAATGTTTTATTTAGGTAATAATTTTTAAATGTCGGCGTGGCAAGCAGTATTAAAATAGCAATATCTTGAAAACGACTTAAAATATGGGAATTGAACAAGTATACCTTTTTTGTTCCAAAATGATGCAGTTTTTATTATTTTGTAATAAAATGCACATTATACAGGGGGAAAAAAAATACCGCTGATCTATCAAATTTTAACTGTGTAACCAGCGCCATCTAGAAGTATTATTAAAAATTAAGACAATATCATGCTTATTACCATTAAAAACCATAGTGTACCAATTTTGAGACCAATACATTGTGTTGTCTAAATATTACGAATTTTCAAAAATATTTTGTCAACTTTAACGCCCCATATCTCGCTTACTATTAACATTTTACTGGTGCATGTTTGTATCAAACGACTTATTTTTATCACCCCTTTCTACAGTTCTTATATTGTCCATTAGTTATGGGACATCCTGTATATCTATGCAGTTGTATACAAATTAAATTTTTTTTCGAAAATTTAAAAAGTAGCTGTAACTACTACTAAACTAAATAGAATCTTTTTGAGGGAAAACAATTTTTAAAATGTGACTAATCAATGACGAGAACAATAATGTAAGATTCCCAAATCATTAAAGCAAACAGGTTATGAACACAAGGAGAATCATCACTTTCCTTTGTTGTTGCAATTTATCATTCCATTGTGTACTTCATTGTAAAAAAATTACTATTTAAACAAACGCTTTTTCCACCTGTCACTTTGTTATTAATTATTATTGAAATAATGTAGTTTATTGTATTTCTAATAATAAAATATTTGAATATAGAAGATTACCAAATATTTTATTAATACCTATAGGTACCTATAACTTGAAAACTAGTTTTGTATAGAAGGCAGTAATGAACAAATTTGAAACTTGATAGAAATCTTTTTTATTGGTTTGTGTATATATTCACAAGCCTACAAAGTGGAGTAGAATATAAAACTTAAAGCTTGACTTATAATCTCGGTTATAATCAATCACATTGGTTAATAATGTTATGAGGAAAATTAATTCAGTTGCCTTTAAATCGACAAGCATGAAATCAAAACACAATATATGGAGACTGACATACTCCTGAAAAAGATTGTAGGAAAAAATACAACATAATTATTATAAATCAAACACAATTTGACAGAGAACTTTTAGTATAATAACAGTAGTGGGATTTTATACAGGGTGGGGCAAACTTCTGACATCGGAGGATTACATCGTTG
>CAJUYH010004376.1:0-27542 GCA_910591685.1 Galerucella tenella
GCGCCCAACAGGTATTGTTTCATTGGTGCTCAAACATTACTGTTTCAGGCCTATATGTATATATCTTATAGGTCAAACAATTGGTGAATTTTTATGAACTATCCCAATCGAAAACACACTGTGCCACGTGGTATAAACCTGATATATTTTTGACTCGCTAATGCTGTTCACGAGTAGCATAACGTTATGAGCCACGTTATGATCCGTCACCCACCAGGATTATTGGAATTTCAGTGGTTACAAAGATATTTACATGGTGAAGGACAACAGTGAAATTATAAATTGTACATGTTTATGGCTTTTAATACTGAAGGAATCGTTCATTCGGTCTCTGAGAGCTAACAGTAAGGTGTTGTCTTCGCTGGTCTGCAAACTGGTGACGTTTCAAAATAACGTGTTTGATAGACATATTTTCATAATAATGGGCACGTTTAGGCAATCATCACTTATTGTTAATAGCTCGAAAGCTTATTGAGTAATCGTAATGATGTTGGAGGTTGAATTGTAGATATTGATAGAACAAATACAGCGCATTTTCTGGCAAAGTTATTGGATAATCAAAGTTGAATAAAATTCGGAAAATCTGGAGAATTCCTTTTTTCGTCAACTTTCAAATTATGGCGTTGAAACTTCGTAGAGAACGAGTCATTTGCATACCTACGTGGGACATCTAATTTTGTTGCAATTGCATTTGAAACTTTTCGATGCAATATTTTGTAGTAGGTCTGGCGTGATAGATTGTCCCATTTTGAATTTGGAAACGGTATTGAGCAAATATTTGTGATTTGTTGTCAAATGATGCGAAGTAGGTCAAAAACGGTCGGGAATACGCTGAAAATGACCTAACGCCGAAAAATAACGGAGTAGAAGGAAAGCGGCATCACTGAGAATTGCGTTAAAAAATTGCAATTGCGACAGATGTTATTGCCTTATAGCACCTGCTTCTCGCACACATGAAGTGCCAACTGGAAAATTCAACGCTATAACAGGAAATAATAGAAAATATGAATTTTTGAAAAAATTATGTTATCCTTGTGAGTTCTCGCGGAAGCAGGGTAGGTGAGTAGGTGTTTCATCATATAGTTAATTGCCCATATTATGAAGATGTTATCTTAGGGTGCAGTGTCAAGTCACCAGGTTGGTAACTGTTTTCAAATGGCTGTTACTTATTTTCAATAGTATTGTTAAGAGCTCCTTCTCTTCGTTGTGCAGTACCTCTATTTGAGTAAGTGTGCCCTATTTATCCGGTTCCCGATATTTCCACTTGTGCAATCTTTCCGTCCCCTCTAAAACTTTCTTCAGCTTACTGGTCAATTCATCACCTGCAATCCCATCATGTACCCGCACCAATATTAGAAACACGTTTTCGTCTCTTGCCAGCCTGTTTAGGGATTATTCACAGCTTTTCATCAATCTAAACATAGTGGTTAGATTACTCATAGCTCAAAACAGAGCCTGGTTGTCAATAAATATCTCATTTTTTTGTCCGCTATATCTTTTTCTGACAGTGAATACAATCTACGGTGTCATAATCTTGAAACTGTGGAATATGGATTAATCTAGTATCGTCCCAGTTGTATCAGCGAATTCTTCTCGAACAGTGCTCGGCATAAGAATGGCCATATTTGCCTCCGCCCTTACAAAAAGTTCCTAATGAGGAATAAAGGAAATATATTCACTACAGAGGACACTCCTATCCTCATCAACCAGACTATTCATTCGTTGGTGAACGTTGACATTATCAAAGTTGTGTAAAGCCAGTGAACCACAAAAGGTCGTCCTCCTTATTTTTTGCCCACAACTCTTCTGCATTGCCAGAAAAGCCCAGTCGCCCCGATAGTAATTTTTTCCAGGTATCTCTTCCAATTCAATTTGGAATCGAAGGTCACTCCCAAAAATTTGAGAACGGAACCCATTAGCAGTATTATCTCCAATGTAATATTGCAAAAGATGGGCAAGACCAAACAGAGAAGGATATCTGACCATTGTAAGTATTCAGTAGGGATTGAACAATCAAAAATACTCATGGGGAACTACAACCAGGTGAGAATGAATAAATGCCAAGTCAGTGTGAGCCTGAATGAGTGGGTACCTCAAGAAGCTTTAACTAGGTCAGCAAAAAAAAGTGGATCCTGTGGAATAGAAGAAGAAACCTCCATCCACATTATTGAGACTAGCACCAAGTGGACTCACTACTGAATGGAAGCAAAATAATATCCTGTAGAAACTACTAGTATTGGAGACTTGCCCTGGGATCTCAATGAGAAGGAAGGAACATAATAGATATTTCAGGTCTCAGTATTCCCCTCAATATATTTGATAATATGACTGTGATTCTTCGACCAATATTATATATTCGCAATAAAATACCTGAACAACAATAGGGAAATATCAAAAACGACGGGTATTAATATTACTCTGAACTCTGAAGTCATCATTATAAAACGGTTCGGTTAGTTGATTCTCAATATCCATAATACAATGAATTTGGATTTAACTGGAATGTATTCACCTGAAAATTGATGAAAATGGAATTAACCAAACAAATAAATGCGACGTATAAATTAAACGTATTATGTGTAAACTAATGATTAGTCAATAGCTGATCTCTGGTTCTAATTGATGTAGGTATAATGCTCCAATAAATATATTTTTCCTCAACAAAGTGATTATGGTTGAAATAATACCCTTCTTGTTGTGCGTCATCGATTGCTTATGTCCTTCTAACACATTACGTAGGAAGAAATGGGAAAAGGCAGGTCTGTGATTAATCCCAATCAAAATATCACATTAATGAACCGTTTAAATTCATTACAAACGTTCACCCTAATCTTTGAAGTAAAAAATTTGATAAGTTGATGTTTAGAATTCGCGCAAGCGCGCCCTATCAATCGGGAAAAATTACGCGTTCAAATAGAATGCAGATCTAAGTTCCTTAAGCACAATGTGTCTTACATCTTTCTCTAATGTAAGTATCTTCAGTTGGAAAAAGAAGCTGGTGATTATAAATTTCATAGCCCTATCGACTTCAGCTGAGTCCGATCTTGATGATTTTATTTATCAAATTCAAGGTAAGCTAAATGTCAAGATAGTAAATAAAACGAAGGACATGCCAAAAACTCGGATATACGTCGTAAACTATGACCATATGACGCACACCAAGAAGGGTATAGTTAAAATAATACCCTTCTTGGTGTGCGTCATAGATTGTTAATGTCTTTCCAACACATTACGTAGGATGAAATGGAAAAAAGGCAGGTCTGTGATTAATCCCAATCAAAATATCACAATAATGAACCGTTTAAATGTATTACAAATGTTAACCATAATCTTTGACTTAAAAAAATTTGATTAGTTGATGTTTAGATTACGCTCAAGCTCAACCTATCAATCGAGAGTTTAAAATACTATGAAGGCGTTACTTTCGTAGCGGCAATAAGTCTTATGTCTTTTTCTACTGTCACACTGACAGTTCTTGACAGGTCTGTACTTTGTTGTTTACGGTCAATTATTATTCATGAAAAGTGAATATTAATCTTATTGTTTTATTTATATGAATAATACAAAAATATGCATGAATATACGGAAAAACATCAGTATTTTGAAAGTTTTCAAGTATTTTCAGTTAGAAAAAGAAGCTGGTAATTATTAATTGCATAGCCTTTTCGAATTTGGCTAAATACAATCCTGATGATCTTATTTATCAAATTTAAGGTTAGCTATATGTCAAAATACCAAATAAAATAAACGACATGCCGAAAACCCGGATATACGTCACAATCGATGACGCACACCAAGAAGGGTATTATTTTTACTTATATCATTTCAACCATAACAAAATTATTAATGATGGGTGGTGCTGTAATTCTTATCCTCATTCCATCTAGTTTATATATAACTTAATGTAAAGATGAAAGTTACCTTGAATTTCTGTTTAAGATTGCACAAAAACACTGAAATACGCACTTAATGACATTTATTCACCTAATCACAGCAAAAATTACAGAATAAAAATATAAGATGTTTCACTCGTTCGAATTTATCGCGTGAAGCACTGATGCCGCTGTCTGGTGACTTGGATGGTGCAGTACGTCTCTACGTCCTTACTTGCATTAAATTTGGCATATTATACGGGACGTCGCCCGTCGAGCGTCGTTATTTTAGAACGGTGTTTATAGGTTGTTCCTGTTTTATATTTATGTTGTATAGATTTTTTGAATTTGTCAATTAATTGTTGAAATAAGCAATAAATCATATTAATATTTTTCTCCTTAATGGCAAAGCTTAAACACTACTAAATATTTTGTAATATTTGCTGATACAAAATTACGGATTTATTTTTATAATAAGGATATTATATAAACAAGTACATTACCTACGCAAGAAAACACAAAAATTTTATTCTATATATAACTAAAGGGGAATTGGTCAGTTCCTTTTAAACGAATTCACTAAATTTTCTTTTCATCATCCATGTAATCAATTTCCTTTCAAATATTATGACAGTCTCTATACCAGAGCACGTATATATTTTACTTTCAAATGTATATTGGAAGATTTGAAAAACAATAGATGAAATTCAACACATAAACCAAACTCCAAACTTAGTATTTTACAACATTTATAAAATTTTTCAATAAAGGTATCCTGCAGCTGCTTCTCTTTTTACTGTTTCAACCTTGTCAATCCAAAAATTACGCATTATTTAACGATCAAAATTTTAGATTCAGTGGTCCTATTATTCTGATGTCTGATGAGTAAATTTAATTGAATGTGTAATGAATGTGAATTCATTCATTTCAAAGATTCAAGTTTATATTTTACTTACCTTCTCAATTTCATATCCCGAACATTTTTCGAAATAATTAACATTTAAAAATAAACCTTTGTGATAAAGAATCCTATTAATTTTAATATATATTTATCTAATTACCACAGTATAGCTTGAAATAAAATAAGCTTTTCGAACTCTGTATCTACCGGTCTCGTTATTGACAACAAAAGCGAGTCGTAAACATAATTTATGAGAGCGGCGTCCGTTTGGGACAGCAACTTGAATCAAACCGCCCTGGAGTGAAACATCTTATATTTTTATTCTGTAATCTTTGATCACAGTGTCCTGTGGAAATTGTCATATTTACGTGAATGGTATTATCCATAGATGTCATTTATTTCCACTACCAAAAGTGATATACGGCTTTGTGTTGGGAATGTGTTGGTGAGATAGGCAAAAAATGAATTAACAGCACAACCACAACACGTGCGGAACTAGCAATTTTTTGTTGATAACTCTAAGAAGGGTACAGTCGTTCTACGCCTGCGTGCAGCATTTTTCCTCGCAAAGCGTTCCCTGGCAGAGGCTGCCGCTAAGTAAGGATAAAGGTGGATTTCCACCGATCCGTCATCTGACGATACGACAATCCGGAAGTTTTGTAATTAGTAGAAAAGTTCGAAATTGACAAGACGACAAATATTTGATATAGTTTCTACGTCCGTCATGGGAAACAGTTGAAAAAAAACTTCTATCTCTCAGTGGATTCAACCTACATTTTCCATAATCTGCTTTTTTTGGAATATTATTTTTTCAGAATAAAAAGTGTTGATGAGAAGAACAGAAGTGATGTGTCACTACTTTGGAAGGGTAGTGAAAATAATACTATCTGGACACTATTCTCTTTCAACCTACAATGGGCTCGTTTACTAAAATTTTTGAATCACTTTTAACTGTCGTAGAACAAAGTACTGGGTATAGAAATATGATTCTGAAAATTTCATATCAATAGAATATATGTGAACATGCATACCGTAGCGGGGCGAAGACTATGACTGTGACGTCACTGCATATGAAAGTTAATGTGCACAAACATTACGCTTCTGACTGTAACGTTTTTCGCTTAGAATTTATTTATTTTGTATTAGGTACTTCTTACAAAATTTTTGTGTTAATAAATTGAAAGGTGTGGACCTAATTTTAAAAAAGCAGACTCATTGAATGTTCCAGTAGTGGACTTGCTAATGATTATGGAGTTTTTAAATCAAAAACACGAGTTTATTATATTATAATTTTGTACTATGTAATACATCGTTTTTGGCTATCTTAGGGTCAGTAAGATTAAAAATGTCAATATTTCCATAAATACATGCTCTCTTAAATTATATACAGGGTGATTCCAGATGTTTTATTTTATTCCTGGTCTGGTGGACAAAGTTTCGGAGATAACGCTATATAGGTTACTCAAAACTTTGGAGAGAGAAATAAATAAATGTATTTTATTAGCAGGAATGACACCGGAGCTTAAACTAAACTCAAAATGCTACCAAGTTGTTTGTACTGTTTTAGAGTTTGAAAAAATAGACGAAGCCAAGTGCTATTGTCCTGCCTCGGTGGGAGGCTGTAAGCATGCTGTTGCTTTTCTCATGTGGCTTCTTCGTAGGTGAGAGGAATCGTTCACTACGGAGACAGTGTTATTTTTATCACCAGCTAAGACCTTTGAGAAGTTCATAACTACCCATGGTCTTTGGAAACAAAAAAAAATCGAGCGGTGATCGATAATAGTTTTCCAGAACACCTTAAAAAAGCAAAAAAAGATGAATCACGAATAGTGGGCTTAAATATTACAATACTGGGAGCGTACCTGAAATTCTTGAAAAAAAAATTTCAAAAAATGGAATTTTCTCAACTGAAGACTGCCCAATTATAGGAGCTTCTCCAGATGTTATTTATAATGAGTGTGTAGTGGTAATTAAATCACCAATGTTGAAAAGAACAAGGAAAACTTATTTTCATGAAGCTGGTAATATAAGTTTCAAATGTTTATATCAAATTCAGATGCACATGCACCTCACTGGTGAAAAAAGCGATATTTGCTAGAGATCCGGACTTTGAATCAAATGGAATAATTTTTTTCAAAACATATAATATACGCCAGTTTTGTTGAAAGAAGCAATAAACATTAATAACACCACTAGCTATAAGAACAATATTATATACGTATCTTAGAAATTTTGGATTCATACAAGCGTGTGGTTTTCAATATGGATTCACAACGTATTTTATAAGGTTATTTATAACGACTCTGTACTACTGATTGAAGAATATTGAAATCTTAAAAATACACAAAGAAAGTATGTTGATTTATCAGTGAATACTTCAAGTCTTTTTGTGCTTCTCTGCCACTGCTTCTTTTGCATCCTTATTAATAGAAAAAAATGTTTTGTTAGATGTTTCAATCGTAGTACTTTGACATTTTGGAACTAACAATAATTATAGCTTTTCACTCTGGTTCTGGTCCATTGTGTCGAATAGTTTAAATTGTTTTTGAACGTTTTTATTTCACAAACATAACACTGTTTGGAGTTTGCTAAAACGTATGATAAATAATAAGCATATAAGCAAGCATAATACTGTTAATAGCTAAGTAGTCATCTAACCGAAAACCGATCGGCGCGGTATCCGAACGAGAGATTTCATATGCAATGACGTCATGCCTGAATTCGGTGAGGAACGCTGTTTGATGTTTATAGTTTTTTTAGGCGAGTTAGAAGTCTTGCTGACGTCTAATCTTTCGCACAGAGCGTCAAAATGATGTGCTCTTCCCAATGGTAAAATAAATAAAAATAAGTAAATGACCCCATTCTTAGTGTATATAATTATTTATTCTCATTCATGTTCGGGCATAGCTCCCTCATTCACAAGCCGATTATTTTTGTATATGGTTCAGTATGGCTTTGAGCTGGTCCCATTTGAGACATCGAAGACAAACTGAAGAATTCCTTGAAATTGAATTGGAAGTGCATAATGACTGAGATATTGTTGGCTTTTTGATAATTCCAGAGCAAGATAAGCAGGGACGTAGGAGAGAATGAGACAAGTTAGCAAAAGCGATTTTAATGAATTGGGTGGGTTTGGGATTGTTCGCATATGATACACTAATGCAATCGCTGATTTTCTTTTGGGATGTTCCGACCTTTCCCACGAGTTGCAGGAATACCAGTCGTGAGAAATAATCCTTCATTCTACAAAAATATAATAATGCAAATGCAGATGCAAAAAAGTATGGATCTAGTCTAAACGCATTCTAAGGATTTCAGTCCTTTCTGACTATCGAGAATCTTTCAACCTTTCTACTCACTGTACATGTTAATTTGCCAATACATGCAAACATGCACAAATATAGTGAGTTCCAGTTCCTTTATCAGTATAAGTTCCGTCAGTGCAACACACCAACGGACCATCCTAACTAAATGTTTCCCAGTACATTCCAGTTTAAATGGATATTGTATACTTGGTTGATATCAACTAGGAATTAAGTATGGCCACTTCTTATCTCAAGGCTCTTATTTATGTAGGGAATCAGGAAGGCACGACGTTGAAAACAGGCATGCTTTAAATATTGAATAGTTCATTATCTCTACCTACACCCTTACACTCATTATAAGCGGTGCTGTCACATTTACTGGAAAATTCTGAATCACAGTAATCTTCAGATTGATATCCTGAATGAAAGTTCAAATTAAATTTCGTATATTGTCAAAGATTAAATAAATCTCTTTATATACATCCATCTCAATTATACAGTGCTATTCAAAAGTCCCCCCTCCCTCGTATCTTTTGAACGGCTACACTTACATTGATAAAATTTGGAGAATGAAAATAAAGTGTTGTAAACTTCTCTACGAATGGTAACAGGTGACGTGATAGTAATAGATGACGTCACAGTGCCACTCTGGACAATAATTTTAAATAGGACCTTATGGCAAGTGATATCTCGTTCGAGAGGCATTGACATTCGCTACATAGCCATATTAATTTTGTTTGGGTTTAAACTATTTTTGACGGATAAATTAAATAAATACCAAAATTATTATTTCACAATCAAATATTGAAGATTTTCCAGTCCCCCTCTGTTTAGTTGTCAAAAAAATTTACGTTTCCTATTTAATAGTATTTGTTGCTTTGCAAAGTTTCTCTAAATAGCTTGAATATTTGATTTTATTATTGTTTAACGAGAATTTTAAGAGGTTACATAGGCAAAATGGTACTCACTCAAGCCGACAAAGTAGCAGCTATCTTAATAATTGGCGAAACTAGAAAAAATCTCCATGAAGCGGAACGTTTATTTTGAGAGATATTCAGATCGCCCTATCTCGAGAACTTATTTGAGGGAGCTTCTTCATAAATTTGAAGCAACAGGTAGTGTACAAGATGCCAAACGATCTGGTCGACCAACATTTAGTGATGATAAAAAAATTGATATTGTTGCTAAAATGGTGGTAAACCCTTCTTCCTCTTCAAATGAAGTTGCGTCTATCTGTGAAGTGAGTGAAAGTGCAATACAGAGAGTGTTGGCTAAAAATAAATTTTATCCATACAAGTTAAAAATGGTGCACCACCTTTCGACAGAAGACTCGAATTCTGTGAATGTATGACAAATAAAATTAGTCAAAACCCACATTACACAAAAACAATTTGTTTTAGTAACGAAAGTACTTTTTGCCTTAATGGAAATGTTAATACACAAAATGTGAGGTATTGGAGTGTCACAAATCCTCACACCTTTCGTGAACAACATACTCAATTTCCAGAAAAAGTCAATGTTTGTGTGGGTATTTTGGGAAACCACATAGTTGGTCCTGCTTTCCTAAATTCAATTCAAGCGGTGAAATGTATCTGGAGATATTACACAATGCAATTGAGCCGTTAATTCTTGAAATTCTGGAAGATAATCCAGATGAATTCGGCCATCTGGGAATAACATTTCAACAAGATGGTGCTCCTTCACACTATTATGGTGCAGTAAGACGTTACCTGGATGAAGAATATCGAGGAAAATGGATCGGCCGGCGAGGTCCTATAGAATGGCCACTTCGGACACCAGATCTGACATCATTAGATTTTTTTCTACTTGGGGTACTTGAAATCCAAGGTTTATACTACGGCACCAGATAGCATTGGCGTTTTGAAAGAAAGAATTATTGAAGAATGCAATACAATTTCAGCTGACACATTCGAACGAGTGCGACAAGAGTTTACTAATAGGATGTAGACGAAGAACATTTCGAACACTTGCCATAAGAATCCATTGTTGATATTTGATCAATTGAATTTAAAAAAAAAAATTAAATGATTTTGCTATTTATTTTTATCCGTCAAAATTGGTTCAAACCCAAAAAAAAATTAATATGGCTATGTAGCCAATGTCAATGCCTTTCAAAAGATTTATCACTTGCCATAAGGCCCTATTTAAAATTATTGGCCAGAGTGGCACTGTGACGTCATCTATTACAATTACGTCACCTGTTACCATTCGTAGAGAAGATTACAACACTTCATTTTCACCCTCCAAATTTTATTAATGTAAGTGTAGCTGTTCAAAATATACGACGGGGGGGGAGGGGACTTTTGAATATCACTGTATAAAAAGAAAATTGAAGTCATTGTGTGGTGGCGATCAAGGATTCCAAATCGGCGTAGCAGAATTGGTGTCCATCAATCTTGAACCGTAGACAACACATATTGTGCAGAAATTGAATGTTTGGATTGAATTTCCATCATCTTATGAAGATGTACATAGCTCTGAGAGTGAGTGGCAAGAGAAGAGATGATGGAAAAAATGTAATTGCAGTCAAACAATAGCAGGAAGTAATTATCCATGCAAAAAATTGAACAGTTGCTCCCATCCTTTCAATTTTATAGGTTCATTTCCAGCTTGCATCCTGTCTGTCTTCGTTTTTAGTCTGGTTTTTATGCTTTGAATCTTCTTCCAAATATGCCCTTCCATATATTCCACTCCTTACTCAGCTTCTAACTTTTATATTGTTTCTTCAATCGCTTGACGTCGTTTATTTCCTACTTCCGGTATGCTAGATTTCTTCAACAAAACAGGATATTGCTTAGAGTCTTCCCCAGAACAGCTCGCTATCGTTTGAACAAATTATCAAACATGAACTGACATAAATATTCAAAAGGGACGAGGATATGCCAATTCGGAGACACAAGTCGAAAACCGCAACTAGAGTTCGCACTCAAGGTGTGGTGTGGTAGCTCGTTTCAATATGGAGTCGCCACGTCTGAAAGCCCACTCAATTTTATGCATATCACCCTGTGTAGCCCTGTTACGCTTTGACAGTGACAGGTGACGGTGACAAATGACGTTTTGGCGGTTACCTATAAGCTTTGCCCTAACCAAACATCACTTAACGAGACTGAGGCCCGGTTTATCAATAGCAATTTATCCGTCAGTTAATGCTTAACTACCGTCAAACGGGGTGACTTCGGACACTTTTTGCAACTTTCTCAATCACAAACTAAAAACCAAGAGAACTAAAATTCTGCAAATTTCGGCTAAGATGCCTCTAACATGTAGTTACATTTTGACAATATCACATGTTTATAATTTTTTTCCAGTTATTATATTTTTTTATTAAAAACTGTCCGAAGTCACCCCATCGAGTGGGGTGACTTAGGACGGCCATATAAAACTACGTAAAACCGATGTTTAATGGTTGCAGGGGTTACTTCGGACAAACATTCTCTTTTTCTAATCGTCTACACTAGTAGGAAAATTATTTGTTATAAGAGAAACATCATTTTATCATAAAAAAGATTTATTAACATTAACATTCTTAATTCTGTCGCTAATAGTCGATTTAGGTACACCATAATATTCAGCAGATTGCCGTATGGGTTTCCTGTGGGTTTTCACATCACGGATGGCATTTTCTAGTTTTTCTGGTTTACCTATAATTTTGGTAGCTTCTACCACCTACCACTTTTTTATGAATTCGGCCCATGTCCGAAATCGCCCCCTAGAAACGTATAATTTTGTTATCACCTCTGTATATGAAATGTGTGTAAAGATAAACAAACGAACTCCTGGCTGAAATATTCTCAAAACATCACCCTTCCTACTAGTATAAACAAAAATTGTACTAAAATATGCAAATGAGGTGGGCGCAACTTACTTTTCAGTATCTTTCGAATTAAGAAATTCTTACCAATACAAAAATTACATGAAACGGAAAACTGATCACGACTTGCGACCGCAACACACCATCATCTAACGGCAACTAAGTTGTGAACATTTGGGTAACATATTAATATGGGCATCTTTTACACTTTTGCCGCTGTGAATGCATATTCAAAAAATCTACCTGTTGTCCGAAGCGATCCCAAATGGCCGAAGTCACCCCATTTGACGGTACCAGTTATTTTGGAAATGTCGATTTATCAACAACAGAATAACTTTATCCGGCAGATAAAATGTCAAATATTTATCTTTCAGTTTCAACTGGCGGATAGGTCGATATCTGGAGGTCAAGGTTTATTACATAACCTCACTTTATTCGGTAGAGTTGTTGTGTTTTGATTTCGTTGTGGTGTTGTGTCAAATTGGGTTTTGAGCAAAGTAAAAAATGGAAAGTACTAGTACTACTAAGAAGAGAGGATGCAATTCCACAGCTGAGGAGAGAAATTCGCTTCTAAAAATTGCAAATGAACATAAAAATGTAATAGAAAATAAAAAACGGATGGGGCAACCTGAAGATCAAAAGAGGAGACAATGTAATAGATAATAAAAAACGGATGGGGCAGCCTGGAGATCAAAAGAGGATGCTTGGATGCAGGGTAAAGCAGCAGTTCGACATTCAAGTGAATCCTCAATCAGTTCTAATATTGATAGAACAGTCTCTCTTGTCATCCTCTCTTGTCATACCACTTTTCGAAGTTGTCTACTCTTTCCCTAACTGTATAAGGTCTTCTTTCGTACTCAAGAACTTCCACAATATCCTCGTCCCCGCCGCTATCCATATAATCATTCGAAAAATTCATATTCATCAACAACTAAAAACTCTTCAAGAAAGAAAAATAGAAACACAAAAATCTTTGGATAAACATTCACCAATAACCTAACAAAAATATTAATTCATGTGACGTGACCTTGTTCTATTAACAACCAATGAGATTGCTCAAATTCATTCGTCAGCATTGCCAACTTCCTTTATCTGTTAGTTAACATAGGTACTAGAGAATAAAAACGAGTTGATAAACCGCTTCCAAACAAACTGGAACTTTATCTGCTGGTTACTTTTATCCGACGGATACTTAACTGACGGATAATATTGGCTATTGATAAACCGGGCCTGAGGATGTTTTCCATTGGAAGCTTTTCAAACACTATTATAGCATTTAAAAATTTGCCCAAAAACAACGGGTAACTTTTTCTGTCAATTTGCTACTTCTTTTGTATTCATTTCCGACTACAAGTATGGTTTTCATTTCTCATAAGCTTTGGCATGATGTTTGTATGATATAATCGACAACGTGCAAAAGATTGAGAAGTTATTTTCACAAAACTCATCTCACTCACTTTGTTTGTAGACTATTGAGTCGCAAAAAGAATAGGTAAAGTTTATTATGTTTTTTATGTAATCGTATTTAAGAAATGCCTACTAATTGCTTCTTTTGAAATTTATTTCCAATCATTATAAAATGTTTCCAATTGAAGAATATTGAAAACAATTATCAAGTAAGAACAATTTGGAGAGAAGTCTCCGACTGGAAAGTCAATCCAATTATATTTCCTTCTTTTCATTGTTTAGACGTTTTTCAGTAGTCTCTGTCAAATACGGATCAAAATATATACAGTATATATAAGAATTTACAATTTCCATTTAATTTTAACTTGAATTTTCCCTATTTGAAATCTATTTTTCTCAATAGATTAGAATGCATGGCATATAATACTGGGTACTAGCTTACACAGTTGTTTTTCAAAAATTTGTATCGATTTACGATTTGTAGGTACCCTGTATGAGGTCAAACAAAGCCAAATAGAATAACATTGTATGCATATCTAACATATCTGTTATTGTTTCATTTTAATCCATAACTCAAGTGGTTTCAACCATTACATATCAAATAGAATTAACATACACAGAGGTAATCGCAATCTCACTGCATAATTTCCAGTAACCTTGCCCATATCGTTGAAATTTCTCTGGTATCATATATCAGTTTACAGGCTTCTAGATACTTCAAGGTGAATTAATTCGTCGGTGATGCTCTTTATCCAAATTAGCGGAATTCCAAAATGTACGATTTGAGAAATTCTAATGGTATGAGCTACAGAACGAGATAAATCTTGTATGATGCTCTATCTATTTGCAAATTATTACCTGAAACAAAAATAACCCACGGAGTTGCGCGTTATTGTGAAAATTGGAAGGTCAGTAGTATGGGTACTTGCCAAACTGAATTGAAATTTGGAGATATCTCACTGATAAAAGTTGGTGGAAAAAATATCAAATAAAAAAGGGAGGAAGGGCGCCACTAATTGTATATCTTAAAACAAAATTAGGAAAAACTGCATTTAAAAAAGTACAGAAATACACTGAAGTTACGGTAGTTTCTGTGTGTTAAATTAAATTTTCTAGATGAAAAGTTTATATCCATTGATGAAAAAACAGTTGAAGCTTAGTATCAATAGATGGTTGGTAACAAGAATGGAAATATATGAAATCACAAAATAAAACAAATGGGTGAAGCCTCAAAAATTACTTGCCCGAACTCGAATCCATCAGCAACTAGTTTATTACAAAGAAACTCTGTTAGCCCAGAAATCGTGAACCAGTAATTTAAATTTTTTCAGGGATTCTATTGATCCAGGTATTGTGACTCTGAA
Source organism: Galerucella tenella (assembly GCA_910591685.1). NCBI lineage: Eukaryota > Metazoa > Arthropoda > Insecta > Coleoptera > Chrysomelidae > Galerucella > Galerucella tenella. Next base: position 14,682 of record CAJUYH010004376.1, read on the forward strand.
ATTGTGCTTGAATATTAATTTGTTCCACATTCATGGAAGAAAATTACAAATTAAAACTGTTTGGATGTCCGTCTGTCCAAATGAATATATAAAATTTTATAATTATACAATTTTTTCAGTTACAGTTCAACGATTCGTTCTGGGCGAACATCTAATTCAGATAGGTACAATAAATTATAGCAAAAAAGGTATCAAAATAATTGAAAGAATTTAGGAGGAAATATGAAGCCATGAGGTAATCTAAAAACTGGTAGCCATTATGTATAAGTAAGTAATACTTCAATTCAAATCTTAAAACATCTACAACGTTACATCTTTTAAATTATGAATTTTCAACGTACCAGCAATCGAACTGAATTTAGATTCAAAAGACTTAGAAAGTTTCACTGAGCAATACTAGGAACACTGCGCAATTACCCACTAGAAATGCTTTAAAACAATGATGAACAGACCGCCAGAAGCATCTCCGGATACATATCATCAATATTTAGCGGTAAACTTGATAACCACAAACTATTTGTGGTGGAATAGACAACAGGTCTATTCGGTCCATGGATCAATGATCATAGTTATAGTTATAGAAACTCTCAACTGAATTAATTCATTTTTGGAATTTTGACTGAAAAGATAACGTTTCACGTCTCAAAACGTATATTATTTTTAAGTTTGGATAGAAGCATGGTTGATTCATTATAATTAAATAGAACAAAACGTCGCTGTGTCTTGCGGAGAATACAGAAACCTAGGCTTAGAATAATATATTCTTTTTTATATAAATTATTTTTTTCAAATAGAGTTAACATAGTGAAGTTTCATATGTATAATGCATTGAAAAAAATTGTGTAGTATGGTAGGTACTCAGCTTGTGTCCCTTGGCCAGTCGATTGGCTCCAGGGGAGAATATGTATGGTAGCCCACTACTGGTAATCCATTTATTCAGTCTAAAACTCACTGCTGGTCCATTTATTAAAAATAAAGATATATGTTGTTGTGGCGGTTCCTCTTAGTAGGATAGTATGTTCTCTGAGGTTTCTCGTCTTCTCGACAAAAACTGTATATGGGTGAATCTGCCAATTTAATGTTAAGTCTCAAGGGCCCAGCCAGGAATTCCGTGAATTTTGGCGTTTGTTCTTTGGTCCATTTCATTACCGATGTCGTGTTTCACCAATATCGAGACTGCTTTTCTATCCAAGTACTGCTATTTGTATTTTGCAGCATATCCGCTATACTGAAGACAGAGTTGAATTTTTCAGACGTTACTATGAAGGATACAAATTCTCTTCTCTACTATACTTTCATGTTATCTGTTACAATCATTGTGTTCTTATTCCGGTGTCCTGTTTTATTTTTGCCTATCCCCATACCATCATCTTCCATTACTGCTTTCCAGATATATTATGTGTGTCTTTGAAGTTGAACAGGAGAACATAACATACGATAGAGGTGACAATATTCGCTACCGTCCTGACTGCTTGTACCCACATACAGATAACCTTGGCTCCACCCATTCCTGAGTACGTCAGTACATACCTTCTACCGCGTGTGATTTATGCACTCCTTCATGAATTATCTGCTATATTCTTTTGTACATCTTATTCTCAATTCATATACTAGACTTTCCTGGAGCCAATAAATTATTCCTTATAGAAATCGTCGGAGCTTAGAAAACATTTTGTTGTAAGGAAAATACTCATGGAAAGTTATTAGTTTGTTCTATTGGTGTGGATAATCTAAATATTCAGTTTGCTATATGCCATTATATCCTTTCAATTCACAATTCGATATCCTCTTCTCCATATTATGTTCTCCTGTTGAAGCAAGTATTGGTATACTCGCACCAATAACACATATACTTATTTATTTGTAACGCGTTGTCTCTTATGGCTCAAGTTTCACATTTATGTTCCTAGAACTCATTCGTTTTGCTGTATTTCTTAAGCAACTCTTATTATTTGGTCATGTATTCTCTTCATTTTCCAACCATTTCCATATTATATTCGGACCTCTCTCAAATACCTTCTTATGATCATTGAAAAATATGTATTTTCATTTTTTTGATGTTTTTTTTTTATTTTTTTCATTGAGATTCTGTATTTGGAAGATTAACTTTTCGAATAATGTGTATTTCTTGTATTGGAATTTTAACTATATATTAAGTCCTCCACATTTTTTTGCTTTTTTTTGGCAAAAAAAATTGAAGAACGTGTCACGGGACATACGGTAAGAACTTCAGTTCCTTTTAAGCAATGACCAAATTTTTTTAATCAATAAATAAATACACATAAATTAATATAAGAATTTATTTCACTCTGGATGGAATTTCATATAACATTCCATATATAATCGATTATATCTAATCGATCAACAATCGATTATTATCAATTATCATCAATTGATTTATAATCGATGATTTTTGATCGATCAACGATCGATTAAATAATCGATCATTAACATTAGATTAAAAAGTCGATAATCAACAATCGATTAATAACCGATTATCAACAATCGATTAATAATCGATTAACCTCAATCGATTAATAATTGATTACCATCAATCCTCCATCAGCAATCTATCAATAACCGATTGTATATAATCGATGAATATCCGAATATTTCCAATCGATTGGAAGTTGATTATTCCCAATCGATCAACAATTTATTATTATCAATTGATTAATAATCAATTATTTTTGATCGATCAACGATCGATCATTATTAATCAATCTATAATCGATTATTAGCGATCGATTAACAATCGATTATCATTAAGTTGTAGTTGTAGTTGTAGAGTAGTAGATGAATTATTTCTTCACAAAACTCTGTCCTCGGTTTTTTTCTTTAATCTATCGATTAATTCAAAATCTTTCCAGCATTTTTTTTCAGTATAAGACGGACGTGCGTAACTGTAAGGTATATCTCCTAATCGATTATCAACAATCGATTATTATACCATTATATTATCAACCTTTGTGTGAAATTTTAACCCAAGACATCGATATATGGCGGCATTACAGTTTTCTATAGCCTATGAATCGCTGCTTCGTAAACACATAACGCAGCAACGTAACGGTCAGATCTTTTGCGCCGTGACCCCCGGTCGCTCCAACCTAACGTAAAGAACTAAAGTTCTAAAAAAGATCAATCTTGTAAAAGTGCAAAGGAAAATTTTCTACTTTTTGGGCACTTTATATCACTCAATTTGAAAAATAGCTCAAGAGCGTTAAAATTAACAAAAACGGGTAGTACAAAAACCTTATGATGTTTTTATTTTAAAATCGTTTGAACGGAAAAGAGGCTTTGTTATTCAGATTGGAGGTTGGAATCATGTTTGTTCGGTTTTATTGAAGCGTTTTCCTTTTGCTGTGGTAACGAACTTTTTTAATAACAGCCTTAAATCTCGTGGACTCTGAATATTAACTGAGGAAATTTTGTATTTGATGTGGTATTTTTAGCAATATCCATTTTTAAAGTATTCCTCAGGAAACGAGAATAAATGAATTATGTGGGCTGCTGTTGAAGTTCGATCCAGTTTTTGAGTTCTTTGTGGTTAATTATAGGTACGGTTCTTAGTAGTGTGGCTTCCCTTTTAGGTGAAGAAATTGATTACACTAGAATGGGCGCATTTTGTTCATGAAATAATTTTCACAGCGAATATAATAAAACACTTGAAGGATTCTTTGAAATTCCTCCAATATCAATAAAAAAATTTTAATGGAGAATATCATTGCATGAAATATATAGTTCATTTACGATAAGTTTGCAATAACAAAACATGACACACACCGTTGCCACGTTGTAATTTTTTTCCAGTTGTTGGCATAACATTATGTTGGTAAGTTATTTATTGCATAAGATGTATCAATATTATTGAATGTATCAACTGAACATTCAATTATTCTTTTGAATAGTGATGAAAATAACAGATTATATATCTTCTGTGAGTTCCTCGTGGCATTACTTATTATTTTTTCTCTTATTTTTTGGGAATCCAAACACAATAATGTTTTTCATTTTGACGTTCGTCAAGATTAACTAGATTTAAAATAATTTTTGGTCCCTATCTGACACAACGGAGAAAAATATGACAACTAGACAATAATATTTTTAAGTTAAGACGACAAAACTTTGTTGTCAAATTTTATCAAGGTCCATTCATAGTAGATCACATCTCTGGTAAAATGTGAAATAGAATATTTTATTTTATGACATTCTAACGATATGATAGACTAGATGTGATCTACTATGAATGGACCTTAATAAAATTTGACAACAAAGTTTTGTAGTCAGACTTCAAAATATTATTGATTGTCTAGTTGTCATATTCTTTTCCGTTCTGTCAGATAGGGACCAAAAATTATTCTAATACTAGTTAATCTTGACAACGGTAGTTGGAACGCTACCGAAACATCAAAATGAAAAACATTATTGTGGTTTGATCCCCAAAAAATAAGAGAAAAAATAACAGATTATATCTTACACAGTAAATAACAAACTATACAATGCGAATGATAACGACAAACCAACACAAGAAATTCTTATAAAATTGTCTGATTTTGCCAACATAAGTCTGGCAACCACAGATACGGCAGCCAACTTCCCCCGTTATACGATTAATTATTCCATTTACACTTTGGATATTTAAATTTTGTTCAGTGGCTGCAATTGTTACTACAAATGTCAAAATTGCAAATTTATCGTAAATGTACTATAATAATTTATATTTGAAAAATGGCATTTGATTTTCGACCTGAAACTTGATTTGGGGTTGATAACGGTAAAATACACATTATTCACGTGAAAGCTTGAATTTGTGATAATACAACTGAAAGCTTTTATATCCATATAATTTTTTGTTATTACTTTGTTCCAAATTTTTTGAGTATGTCAATATTAATATACTTACATTATCCAATTTTTAATTGATATTTAGAATTGCAAAACATCCATTTTGATTTTATAGAGTGCCGCTCATCAGAGATATGAATTGCACATTACTTATTCCCATTTATTCGGTATTGGAATGTATTTTCGCCTCAACAAACTCTCAATTAAATGGGAAAATAACTATGGAATATTATAGTGAATATTTTAAATAATTATACAGGTAGAGTAGAGCTTTCTCACCTGAAATGTGTTTAATTTACTCAGAGTAAAAACCTTTTTTACACGACAACGGAGAATTTATTCAAAAGCACTATTAATTGACACTTGGCAATCAATTGTATAAAAACGTGAGCGTAGCATTTGACAAGAACGCTTGCGGAGAGACTGGTTCTCGGACGTATTTGGATACGTTGAACGTAAACTTGCGTGTTTCTACGTATACCACCTCCAAGGAACTCGTTTATTTTTGTTATGAGTGTACTGTTACCCAGCTTTCTCATCGAAATGTGTAAAGAAAAGGCCTTATCCTTATCATCATCATTTTCTTCATCTATTATCAGTCCAAAATCCAAAATAGGTAACATATTTTACTTAAATTACAGTTGAAACTCAACAAGAAAAACACTCACCACATGAGAATGAAAAAACAAAATAGAAATAATACGATAAAGTTAATTGCGTTGAGTAAACTTTCGATGGATTGAAATTTGAACCAAATACCAATCCGGCGTCAATTGCCTTATCTCTTCTCTTGATTCAATGAGATACAAACATATTGGGTATACTTCGTGTCAATACGTTTACGTGTATGTGCTGCCTCTAGTGTCCATTTTTAATAAATTCAAGATCAGCCGTTTTATCTACAGAGACAAGGAACAAAAAGTATTTCTTTATTTTCATCCAAGCGCTTTCGCATACGTGAAAAAGTATGAGTATTCTACTTAACCCTGTTGTTTTTTACCTCAACAACGTACCCACGCATGATCGTAGTTTTAGATGGACTGTGGATCGTCTGAGCATCCATTAAACAAGAAGTTGTACGAACGGCACTGAATGGGATCGCTTCAACTGAAACTTCACTGGTTATATCAACAACTTATTAAAAGTTTCAAAAAAGTCTAACCACCATGTCCATAGAATCAAATATTCACAAGGGGTTGAAATATTTGTAAACATTTTGTATACCAATGGTAAACTACAAAATTTGTATTGGTGAAAATTTCCGTTTATCAGGCGTACGATTGAATCTTTAGAATGGATCAATTATAGCTTGTCTCAAAGTATATCGTGTTCACTTTAGCCGGCAATCATGAAATTAATGGGCCAATAATTGCAATAAATCATATGGCCAACAGCTGCTGTAGAAGAGTTCGCCAGTGACGAACTATTTAAAATTTTTTCAGAAGGAATCAAATTCACAAATCTTTTTGCATTTATAACATACGTCCTTCATTTCCAATTTATTATGTGAAGGAACTTTTTTTGCTCCTTAATGATTATAAAATGTTATTAAGTTGAATAAATCCAATAAATCCAATGTCCAACTTTATTGGTATAGTTTAATAGTATTCTAAATTTAATTATGTTTTACTGTCAAACTTATTATTATCAGTAACAATAGGTTCTATATTATTTTGAATATAAATCATTAATTCTCATAACGTGCTGTACAAAATTTTTCCAGCTTTGAATGTGTACCTATACTACTTGATGAGTTTGGTGCTTTTTGTAGTAGGCGGCTTTGATAGCTTGGGTTATCCATTACAATTACATTGTGGTCGGGAATATTTTTCAAGAGATGATTAAAAAAAGGACTGACATCTTAAATATTGAAAATGCGTTTTATTGGTCATGGGCACCCCCTTCATACAAATTTTGCCTATGCAGTTTTAGTCGGTAAGTATAGAAACATAATACATTTTTTATTTGAAAATTTTTTGTGCCTTCCCGAAATTGATGAAAATAAGGGGGGTGGAAATATAATGAGAAGCCCCGTACATACTTTTGAAGATTGAATGGGTTGACATCATCATATGCGTACGATGAAATTATTAAAAGAAGTTAATCCATTGGTGATATCGGAAGTCCCGGTCTAGGACTGCCCAGCCTTTTGGAACTTCAGTTCTTTACGTCAGGTTATGTTTGAGCGACTAGGGGTCGCGACGCAAAAGATCTGACCGTTGCGTTACGCTACGTTATGTTACGATGCTTCGTTATGTGCCTTGCTTGCGTGCTTGTGCTCTCTCCTTAGTCTCTTTCTCGTTTACGAAGCAGCGATTCATATGCTCCGGCCGGGATTCGAACCCGGGCCGCCCGCGTGGAAGGCGAGCATTCTACCACTGAACCACCGATGCTATATTAAAATTCTATGCAAATCTGGTATTCGCAGTGCTGGTGATCTACTTGAATTTGTTCGGATAAATTTTTAATATTATTTCCATGATTTTATTGCGCGATTGATCTTTTTTGTTCATTTCGAAGAAATTTAAATTATTTTATTCGGAATTTATTTCAATACGATTGCGCAAAGAATGGTATAAGCATCTTGAACGTTGAGGGTAATTACAACGTTTGTATGTAGATTCCTCTCGTGAAATTGGACAAAATGATACGAGGATCAAGGGGTCTAGCACATTTACTTTTCGAAATACAGGGTTTTGAAATTTTGAAAACTTCGATAACTTTAAAATGGATGGATAAATTGATTTGACATTTGGCAGGTTGTTTTTAAATGTAAAAGGGCATATTTTGAAAAAATTAGTAGTTTGTGCAACTAGTGTGGATATGATAGCCATATCGCACGAGGACGAAGTTTGAGCACGACGCCGTAGGCGGAGTGCTCAATCGTTTAAGTGCGATATGGGCAATCCACACGAGTCGAGCAGCATATTTTTTCTACGACCCACTTAAGAAAAAATCTACAAAATAAAAATTTCTATAAACTGTAATATAACTTCAAATTAAAAATTTTATGTTTCCACTAATTTTGTGGTAAACGTTCAGTTCTTGAATGTCCAATTTGTATAATGCTACGGTTTTCCTTTTTAAATATACGATGCTGTTATAAGTAGATGTTGCCAGTCGGACTCCCTCATGAAGGGTACCGTACCATTATCTACGATAATGAATACCTGTTGTCGTTATTAATATCAAGCAGATTAATTATTTAAAAATGAAATTAACAATAAAAAAAAACTTCTTCATGGGGAATCGAACCCGGGTCTACCGCGTGAGAGTCTGCTTTGCTTACTACTCGGCCATCGAGGCATATGCAAATTGTTTATCTATAACGTCAAATGTATTACATAATTTTTGCTTAAAAGGAACTGAAGTTCCTACCGTGTGTCCCGCGACACGTTCTACCTTTTTTTAAGTGTGTGTTATGTAGGTGTATAAATTGAAGTGTATATATTGGAACCAAAAATATTCACAAACTTCAACTGGATATGGTGAGAATTTTTGAAAAAAAGGTGAATGTTATATTAAGCCACAATAACACGAAGTCATCAAGTTATGGAAATAATCCGGACTGTAATTCAAATTATGGTAATTTCAAACCACTAAATCATAATCACAGGAATTGTACTGTAACTGTCGAAGCAAAGAGCCGTTCATCCAAACATTGACGTACCAGTATATAACCGATACACAAAAAACTAATAAAATGTACGGAATTCTAAATCCTAATTTATCAGAGGATTTTGTAGTAATACATTAAATCATCATGAAAAGGGGAACGATGGAAGTCTTTAACATTTGTCATAATCTAGCTTTTTCCGTTCGAAAATCCATATTGATTACTTACTGTTCTCATACACTGATGAAAAATGAGCTCGTAAATACGTTGGGTTAGATAATATTTCACTATTTATTTCGAGTCGATTTATGGAGCCTCCCAAAATATACACATCAATGCCAGATATAGTTTTCTATCGGAAAGCGACACTATCTAAATCGGAAAGTGGTCTGACATTGAGAAAATGAGATTTATAACTTTCTGGAAAGTTGTGAGTAAAAACAGCACTCACAAACAATTTGCTGCGGTATAATTCCCGGGTATACGATTCCAAATAAGAGAAATTCCTGGAAATGTATCTAATAATATACTTATGTGAGATTGGATATCTATTTTATGGATGACATTCTTATAAATAACATTCATCTCAGAACAAAGCGGAAGAAATTGTATTCTGTTACGATAACGAGTATGAAATATCCGAGATTATTACTCTTATTTATATTGCTGCGTCTATATGTCCAAACATTTGGAATATCCGGCTCCCTGCCTTTGGCGAAAGTAATATATGGGTGGCACCATCTTTAGTGGCTGTTAAGATAACATAAATAATCTCAGACAAAAAGGTTCGATTGAGTTGAATGAAATTTCGAAGAATGATCTATTACATATACCAGAAAATAAAAAAACCAATCACACAATTAATACACTTATACAATAATAGCTCAATAAAGATAATAACACTTTAAATAAAATGTTTTCGAGCTATCAATTGACAAACAGAAAGAACTTTTGATGGCGCACTCTCCACTGTTTCTGCCTTGTCACAAGCAAGGATTTGTTCCCATTTTTCTCCAACCTATATGAACGCTGCTCTTCCTGGCATGGAAGTATAAAGCTGTATGAAGGAATGAGCAGTTTGGTAACATAGCTGTTGAGATATTTAATTTTTTACTCCAGCTGATGTTGAAGTGTAGAAGAAACATAAACTCCAAATTTATTTGTCAAAAAAGCAGTGGTGAATTATTTGATTTATGTTTGTTTATACCACCAAGTATCTCAATTCACTCCCTATTAGAAAAACAATTGGAGATGGAGGTACAGGGTTATTAATTAAAAATCACCCACCCCCTATCATAGTTATTATCACTTTAAGAAAAAAAATCTCATATAAAAGTTGTTGGGATACAGCTGAATTCTTTCAAAACCTAATGCCAAATTTATTACTTCTGACTGTATCGCTTACTGAAATAATGTGATAGCTGCTGGACGTACACCGAAAATCAATTCGAATCAGTTGGTATAAAAAATCTAACGCTCCACCCATATCAACCGACTTTTTCATTGTTTTGTAGTTACTATTTGTACGATAAGCGCCATCAGTAGGCGGGATACAATAAATCAGGTGCTCTGAAATCCTCAGTGGACCTTCTCCAGCCGAGTCGTATTACTTATCCCCCTGAGACAGTCTCTGGTCTTCTGCCCACGTCACAACCGTCCGGTATAACTCGATTTAGGGGTCCAGGTGTCGATTTCACTTAAGTCGAGCCATGGGAATGTTAACCTTTTTTTTCTATAGCCATATTTTTCGGATTAGACAATAAAATGCGAATATTCAAAATTTTTATCATCCATTCCCAAGTATGAGCTCATTGTCTGGAAAGGTTTAAATGAATTTATGCTAAGCTATTTATCAGACCCGAAATTGCCCACATCAAATATTGTTCAATTTCAAAAAACATTTTATTCCTTGTCAATTGAAGCCGATTAATCTCTTTTTTGAATTGATATTTATAATTGTTCTCATATTCACTCTCTGTCAAATTGAATTTTTTATTCAAATGTGACATTTCCTTTCCGAGCTTCAATGATATTGTCAGGCGATTATAGTAGGTACAATATCTCATATCCATTTTATGTTCAATTGTTGAAAGCACACCTCCACGAGCCCATGGAAGTCTTGCTAATTTAGCCTTCACTCCACACTTTTATATTACGCAAAACCAAAACTAAAACACACATACTACTGCAGTCAACAACATAAAATCCAAACGCACGCTGATGACGACGATCTAAATATTATCGAGGAGCTGAAAGCGGATGACTTGATATGGCAACCCATTGACGCAACGGTTGCGATATATAGCTTTTATAATATTGATAAAATTATATTAGAATTGAAGTAACTCTTCCTCCCAAGCCACTACGACCTTTGCAGACCTTGTGCTCTTCCTTATTTTCAGTGCTCGATATCTAGCTTTTTTCGGTTTATTAGATCTATTAGCCTGGATACCGCCTCCTTTGCGTATCCCTCTGTCCTCAGGTTTTATTTTCCGCACCCATGCCAGGCCTTCTCAGTCACAGAGTACGTGCTCCGCGGTTTCGTCTTCTTCCTGGCATAACCTACATAGGCTGTCATTTGATTTCGTTTTAAATTTCATTTGTCTCGGGTTTTCATATCACCAGCGCTACGCCTGGTTGTTTATCCTCCGGTGGATGCTTTCTTCAGTGAGGCATTCAGCCATTCCACAAGAGTTTTCTGTTCCTATCATGATCTCAGTCGCTCCCTGCTTGGCTAATTCATCGGCCTTCCAATTCTTGATGACCTGGCACCCAGGCTAGTCTGTTAAGTGCTTTGCGACCCTCCCCCACCAGATTTGACGTTGTCCAATATAAGCTAATGACCTTTAGTAATGCTTGGCTGTCGGAGTAAATTACGATTCTTTGGCTATCCACTTCCCCTTCTTATCAACTCTTCCGCACAGCACTGCACCCGCATTACCTCTGCCTGGAAGACTGTGATCTTCTCTTGTACTCCATATATTCCCGCTCCCATTGCAGAGTCTGTTTACTATAATTGATTGTATTCAATTCCTACAGTTAAACTAACAATAAATCCAAAATTTTAACAAAACAAGTTGAATGTTCAAATGTTTTTTGACCTAAGCGCTAAATAATTTCATATTTTGAACATTGAGCATGTTAAAATAAAATTAAAATACACAGCAATATGAATGCAATCATGCAAAGTTTCATTGAATTACAAAATAAACGTGATTGTATCTTTATTGTGTATACAACAAGCTTCAGTTTGATATGACGTTTATAATCGTCGTCAGAATTTTTCCTTCTAATACAAAATTTCTCCTGTATGTGTATTTGAATCCATCTTCTTCTTTGAGCAGCGTACTTTTTCAAAGCACACTTATCAATTTTCAATTAACAATATCTGAAATCATTGGCATGCCTCCAGATTAAATCACGACTGTTCTAGGACTGCCTGTAAAAACTCAACCGTAGCAAACCACAAGTCGCAGTGGCCCTTTCCAAATATGGTCCACGTTCAAAAATGTATGTAGGTACTGCTCCATAATCATCATTTGACATATAAAATGGTGCTCATATTATATCTCGGAGAGTGAAACAAAGCAATAGTACTGGAGACATGTTTCTGAACAGGAATACGCCAAAATCCTGATAATAGAACCCGCAAATTCACTGACCAGCAAAAGTAGGGGTGAAATTTATAACTGGCTAGTTAACCCTATAGAATTTGGAATGGGGAGTGGGTCGTCGCTTGAAGTTTCCATGAGAATAACTGATAAATCAAAACTAGCGTTCTCAGGATGTAATTTAGGCTGTGTCCGAATTGGTGGATGCATTGAGGCAAAAATTTTATTTGGTGTACGCTTCTAAATCTTGAAACCATTGAAAAACCGTCTCTGTGAAACTTGCTTTGCTTTTAAAGTGTTATTTTTCTCCTACACACTTAATTACTCTTCTATATTTCTCTCTCCACAACAATCTCACAGTGAACCTCTGTGGTCTCTATTTTTTTTCATTGCTTGAGTGCAACTGTTTTTTTTCTGGATTACTGACAATATTTCTGTTTCTTGCAGAGTACAGGATTTAATTATCGAAACTCTCCTACTAAGGAAACTAGAGTCCTCTGAGGATGATGCTATTGAAACAGTTTCCCAAGCATATCTCGAAGGAATCGATACCTTCAATCTTGGTACTTTGGATATCTTTGCAGTGGTACATTTTTCACTTCAAACCCGCGTTTTTCATCGCCATCACAAGAATTCAACGTGTCAGGGACAACTGCTAAAATGGGGTACATTTTTTGAGGATCGGGGAAAATTTCACATTAAATTCAAATCTATGAGGTATATTTCAAGAAAAGTATGCCCCTGTGCGGGATGTGAGCTTTTTCACTCTCCTGTACTTAATGATTTTCC